>JAEANM010002848.1:0-23534 GCA_017656035.1 Myanophis thanlyinensis | reverse complement strand
CAAGAAAAATCCTTGGCCCGTCCCTGCAAGGGATCCTCCCGCTCCCCAACCTCAAGAAGGGAGCGGGTCACCCTAAAGAGGGCGGCCAGGCGGTTTTCTGCGGATGCAATAAGGGCAGTGAAGTAAGAACGCTTTGTCGTCCTTATCGCCACTAAATACGTCCTAATATAGGCTCACAGAAGTGTTCAATCAGATTCAGCACGGCTAGACCTCCAACTGCTCTCTAGGCATCTCTTCCAGTGTTTCATCTCCCTCAGCTCCCCGGAGAACCAGGGAGCCAATTGGGATCGACGCCGGATCAGAGGCCGCAAGGGCACAACCCAATCGAGGGCCTCGGCAGCCACCCTATTCCAGGTGGCTACCAAGTCCCCCACAGGGTTGTGAGTATGAGCCTCGGGGAACGGCCCAAGCTCTGTTCCACTGTTCACACTTTCTCTAACTCCTTCTCTTCACCTAACATTAACCATTCAGTTCCTTCTGCCATTCCCATAAATTACTGCGTGGAGCTTCCAAGGAATTCAAAGTTTGATTTAAGGTATACAATTCACATTCTGTGCAGACCAACTTAACTTTCTAGTTTCTACCAAAACTACTCCTTCTCTTACCTTCTACTATTTGTGGCTTAAAACCCTCAAAGCCTTATCCATGTAACACTAGGTTCTTCTTCTAATAGTTGTGCATATCAATCTTTGTTCAAAATAGCATAATTATCTATTCACAGCCTACATTTCCTCAACTCCTTCAAGTGTTATTTTCTACTTCTTTCATTAATCAAATGTCCTTTCTACATATTGCAATTTCTAATTTATCCATGTAACAATCCCAAAAATGTAACAATCCCAAAAAGGGCAATAACAAACAAACAAGCCAATGTTTAGGAGCATCTTGTCTCCTAAACATTCAAAATGCACACAGGCATACATAAAGGCATAAAGGAGGCAGGTAAGAAGAACAGCCTCAAAAATAAAACAGACAATGGAAATGAGGTATTTTGAGTCAATGCTCTGAAATATATTTGGGTCAAACTTTAGTGTCAATTCTCTGCTTTTAGTAAAAAGTGAGTCAGATTCAGATTCCATTCAGATGGAAGCAAATAAATCAAAATAGTGTTCAGAAAATAAAAACATATATGCATAGCTTTCTGTATGCAGGCAAAAAGAAAGGGAAAAAAACCAGTGCAAACTGCAAAACTTCAAGGCAGGTATCAGATATCCCCCTTTACTACGTCTTTCTCAGACTGGCTCCACTGAGAGGGAAAGAGGAAAAAAAATGGGTAAAAGAAACATCAAACATGTTTCTACTTTACATGCTATTATTATAGATGCATATCCAAGAATTTTTAACAGAAAACACATGAAATTGGTCAAGTCAAATTATCTGAGTCTTCCCATGTAGACAGGCTTTCATTCTTTTATTACCTGCTAAATCCCATGTGGGAAGAACAATACACCTTTTCTTCTTTACTCTTAGTTCTTTAAGAGTTTTCTAGCTTGAATCTCCCAGCATGCGCTGGCTTATTTTTAAAAATTCAAACTCTTTTCTCTACCTATCTTAGATCTCCCAGCAGATGCTGGCCTATTTTTAAAGATTAAGATATATAGAGACCTTCATACATACACCCAAACATTTCATTTGTGCCTGGTCAGGACTCTTGCAAGCTTCTGGAAAAGCAGGTTTTCCTTTTTTAAAAAAACAACAACTTTTGTTGCTCTTTTAAGTTTCAGCGTGTCCCATTGGGTTTGCACACAATCCAGAGGAGAACATGGCTCTACTCTTCTTGCAATGTTATTCATGCCAAACATGCTAACATTGTTGCCCATTCTCCAAAGAGCTTTTTCGAACCTTCTGGCAATTTGAAACCTGCCTAGGTATTTATTTTTTTTTAACCTTTCGGGCAGTTCGGAACCTGCCCAAACCTTTCCTAAGGGAATTCCCCGGACTGTGCCCTCACCTCAAAGCCTGATCAAACCGTCCCTATTTCCCTAAGGGATTTCCCATAGCCTCCCCACCAGCTTGAGGTTTGACCCAGTCCTTCCCTGTTTTAGGTTATTTTAGGTTATTTTATTCCAACAGTCACACACTTTTCAAAGCAATTATCCCTGGCCGATCTCCTCATGGAGGGACAGAAACGAAGATCAAATCTCCACACTTCTTGGGAATTTCCTGTGTCTCAGTCACACACACACATGGCTACATTCCCCTCCCCATCCAGAAGGAATTTCTACTCACCTAGGAGAGTACACTCTTCCCTCATACATGGTTCAAGCTTCTCTAATCAGGGCGTTCAGGTATGGCTAAAATCAGAGTCTGCTAGCAAATGATCAAGTCGAAGTCACTGGATAAAATTTTCCAGGAGCGCTCTTGACTTCGCTGCTAGTCCCAGCTGGTTTCTTCCACTACCATAGTGAAGGCCACTGAACTTCAAAATGAGTTCAGTTTGTGAAGAGTGAATGCAGCCACCTCGAATGAATGATGTCTTTGATGCTCCACATTCAGGTGCCAGATGTAAGGTTCTGGGATATGCTTAAGGCTTAAGCCAACAATGAGCCAAAAGAAGAACTTAAGCAGAGGCTTAAATAACAATGTGTGTTATTATTACTATTATCAGTGTTTTATTTGTACAAATAAATGCAGGGCAAACAATCCAACATATGTAAAAGGTGATATGTAAGGAAAGCCATGCCACTAGAGAAGGATATTTCACAGAAGCCCAATAGATTACATAAACACATATATTGTTACAAAAAGGATAGCTAAAGCAAATGTTTACAGAAGCCAAGTGCAACTTAAGAGTATTTGCATTACAGATGCAAGTTAGCACATATGTATTACAGGAAACAAATGCATAGGGTAGAGCAAATGTTCATAGAACAGAATAACAAGCTTCTACATTACTAATTCTGTTATTCTCATAGACTTATAATAGATATCCTCTTCAAAAGCATAAAAAGTAATAACATAATCTTGCTACTGTTTCTCTGCATTTCACTCTGTGTTTTGTTCAACAATGAAAAATACTACCTGTTTCATTTTAGAAAAATAGTTGCTAACTATCATGAGTGTAAGTAAAAAAAGCACATTTGAATAGTTAATTAATATCAAGGTTGTCTTGGTTGTTAACCTGTTTGCTTGAAATTGTTTCATTATCCAACAAACACTAGATAACTAATGAATTATTTGCAAGCAAACAACCAAACTCAGAGAGCACTGAGAATTCCACAATTCAACCCTGAGCTACAAATATTATCTTCTACTAGTCTTTGTGTGTTAATTTTTCTGGCATTTATCGCTATAAACTGCAACATGAAATTATCTTCCTGAGTGTCATCATTCCCAGTAAGGTTTTACATAACACTGTTGAATTTATTCTGAGTGGATTCCCTCCCATTCCCCTAATACTGGGAAATCTCTGGTGTCACAAGTATGAGATTAAGTATATAGTATTAAAATTGAATTTTAACCATATGTCATACTATTTACTTACTCCCGATTCCTATATAACCCTCCTCACTCCCATTGCAGTCCTATTTTTTCCAAGTTGTAAAAGCATAATAGGTCTAAAAAGATAGACTGAATTGTAATAAAACTTCATTTTGAATTCATATATAAAAATAATTGTGCTTCAAGTTAAGCAAACTAAGGATAATATACAAAGTCATCCTTCTATTTATCTATATAACTCATCCTTAACTGATGAGTTAACTTATTCTTCTTATCCTTAACTCATCCTTCTATTTATCTATATAACTCATCCTTAGATTATCCACTCTAAGCTGTGGTCCCACACATACAGTAACATTCAGTATTCAATTGTATTCTTCTTGCAAATCATTATTCCTTCCAATCCACTACCTATATAGGCTACTATACTGGGTTCAGTACATAGGTATTGAGTAGTGATTTTTATCATCCTTAGCCAGTGGAACAGAACATAGAATAACAGGGTTATTCAGCTAGGGCTGCATTAGTTCATTAGCTTTTTTGGTAGCTGCAGTACACTATTGGCTCATACTTATGTGTGGTCTACTAGGACACCTAGATCTTTCTCACAATTGCTACTGTTGAGCCAGGTACTACCTATTCTATATTTGTGCATTCGTTTTCCTTACTTTTCGCACTACTGAACTGCATTTTGTTGGATAGCGCCCAATGTTCAAGTCTGCCAAGATCCAATAGTATTAACTATTCCCCCCAGCTTGCTGTCATCTGTAAATTTGATGAATTCCCCTTCTATCTTCTCATCTAGATCATTTATGAAGATGTTGAAGAGTACAGCCCTAAGACAAAACCTTATGGTATCCCACTCATACTTCCCTTCATGTACTGTAGATGTAGTTCCATTGTGAACTACCTGCTGAGCTTTACATGGAGGTACTGTAATTCAAAGAGGGCAGTGCATTCGATTTCATTCAGTCTTGGAAAATTCTGGAAAAACTGGAATGCTATCAGAAATTGGAAACAGCTGCTAATTAATCTATGGTTTTTTTGAAATTACACTTGAAAGATAATTAAGATAGTAGACATTATCACATTTTACAATAATAAATTTCATAAATCAGTTATGTGTGTTAGAATATAGAATAATAGCATTGGTTGGGACCTTGGAGGTCTTCTAGTCCAACTCTCTGCTTGAGCAGGAGAGCCTATATCAAGTTGGACTAATGATTGTCCAATCTCTTTTTGAAAGCCTCCAGTTCACCCACAACTTTGGAAGCAAGCCTGATTGATTTTTCTCACTGTCAGGAAATTTTTCTTTACAAAGAAATATTTTGAAAAAAATCAGATAGACAAAGTATTCTCCAGCAAAATCACAATGATACAGTTGTGAAATGAAATAGAATATACTTAAATTTCCCATATTTACTGATATAGGAATGGTCTGAATTGCAGTTGCTATTGTTGCTCATAAATATAGCTTAGAGAGGTGTTCTGATTCTCCTTGGATTTCATCTGGTATTTAATAATAATTAATTAAAATATTGTTTTTATATTGCTTGATGATATAAAATTTATATCTTGCTTTTCTAGTGTATGCACATCACTCAGAATATTGTCATTTGAAAAAGTATTCATCTCTATGTTCATCCTTGACTGTAGATAATTTATGATACAATCAAATGTGTTCCATTCAAAACTTTATATTAGACATTTCATGAACCATAACATTGACTCAGTATATAAAACTCAAAGTGTATGCAAGTATGCTAGAAACCAACCACTGTGAGGAATCTTTAAACTTGCTTTAAATCTTTAAGTATGCCAATTAAACTAGTCTGGTGTAATGGTTCAAGCATCAGGCTGCAAATCAGGGAACCAGGAAGTTCTAATCCCATCTTGGACATAAAACCAGCTAGGTGACCTTGGGCCACATTGAACAAGTTCAATTCCTGTTTTGCTTATTTCAGTAGAGGTAGATAGGTATTTCAGATAACAGAGTGAAGAAGAAAAGTATAAAAGATAAATAAGAAAAAAAATTAAAAGCAATATAAAATAAAGTAAAAAAATGAAGAGCATTAATTTAATGCTGCAGACTTCAGAAAAATATTGAAATACTTCATATAAACTACCAAGAGTTTTTGGATTATGGCAGAATTGAAATATAGTAAATAAATTCAAGCAAACATTGAATAATTCAAAATAATAAGCAATATAATATGAATCATGTCAGAATAAAAAATTAACAAATGTTTCTTTGTATTCTAAATTCTATCCTTATTTAACAAATGAAATAAAAGCTATTATTGTAAAGAGAAACCTCACATCTAATATGTAGAACTGTAATCTATTAATGGTTTCTAAGCTGAATTAAATTGTGTATCAGACTTAATTTTCAATTGAAAGATTATTTTTGACATTGAAGTATACTTCCATATTTTACGTTGCCATCCTTCATAGAGGCGTCTATATATAATTTTGCAAAGACACTTTCTGATGCTTTTTTTTCTTCAACTGGTTCTTCTTCTTCTTTCGGCTGTTCCCATTAGCAGTCGCCACAGCGAATAATCTGTTTCCACCTACCCTTTCTTCAACTGGTTATATCCAAATATATAAGGGAGCAGTTTTCAAGTTATGCATGCAAGTGTTAGTATAAGAATCTTTTCCATTGATCAGAACCAGTAAAATAAAATAATTGGTTGCAACTGTTGCTGCTACAAAAGACTAATACTTCCATTCAGACATGATGTGCTCTGAAGTTTTTTGGAATTTCATTAATTCATTTATATTTCCGTTACTGTACAGCATTTACTGTGAATTTATCTATGAAGTAAAAGAGCTAGTTTGAAGGCATTAGTTTTAATTAAGCTGCCCTTACCTTCATGTTATAATTAATAAAATATATTTTTGCAGGGCTGGGATGTAATTTTCTACTATTGTATTTAATCAAAACAAAGCAGTACAATTAGTGTACAAAGTATAGAGATACTTAAATTGCTTTACTACTTAGGGTTCAGTACCAATATACTTGTAATTTGTTTGTGTGTGTGTTTTAAAAGAACAAGTTAGCACTAAGTGTTCTGGGGCTCTGTTAGATTTGGAATGGAGTAGACTGTGCTAAGATTGCAGCAATGGAGTCAGGGCCTTTCTTTCCCTGAGATGTAGGCTAAATTCTAGCTTCCTTGCATATACTGTATAGTAGAACTTTATTGAAAATACTCTTATTGTATAATATAGCATTAAAGATTATTTTAAATGCATACATTGTGGATATGTTTTCAAAATTATTTTGAAAATGAAACAAATAAATTTGATAGAGCAACTAGCTAGCTAGCTCCTATTTTTCCTAAATACTTCAAGTTATTTAGAACAATACATATTCTTGTATATGGACTTACAGCTTTCACTGTAGGAACTTGCATATATGTAAAACAAGAAACCCAAAAAAACAGTAGTAGTACCTGATGTATTAGCATTTAAAATATGTAAATATATTCATTATTTTGTTTTTGTGTCTATAGGTATGTGGTGTTTCTAATTTGTTTCTGTGTCTCTTTTTGAATTAGAACCCCCAATTGTGTCTACCAAGGCCAGTAAAATCCCTGCACCACTCTCATTTTCCTCTGTCCTTCGACCTCCACGAATAAGAGTCCCTAAGGCTGTGGTCTACAGTCCTGCTGCAGCTTGCTCGCCTCTCTCTCAAGGTCCCCCTGGCTCTTTCCAGTTTTCTTGCTGCCTGTTCTCTCCTTTTGCAGGTTGTTATCTACCGGGTTTTAGGGTAGTCTTGAGAAAGGAAAGTTATTCTCTTGCGTTCAGATTTGAAGAGTTCTTACCTGGACTAAGAACTCGTGATTTCAGCAGAATTTGCTTCCAATAAATGTACCCTTTATTTTAAGTTACACATTCTGAACACTGTGCAAATAATACTCATTTCATTCTAGTGACTTTTCAGTGTTGGATATTATGATTGAATTAAAAGGTTGGGGAACCCATTATATTTTTATGAAGTATACAGTACTTTATTAATATGCATAACATTTCAAATTTGAAACAGTTTTTTAGAGTTTAAAACAGGTAATTTTGAATTTATGAATTCAGAATAATACCAAACTTCTGGTAAGGTTGGAGCAGTCTTGAAATGCTTGGTAAGGTGGGAATACCTGTTGAGAATTTCAGCTCCAAGATTCTTTTAACTCAGAACATTTAAATTTAAAATGTTTATATATCACTAGTATATACCTCTAAATTTGCAGCACTGCAGTTTTGAGAATTATGACTGAATTTCCTTGTGTTTTCTGAAAGGAGTTTTACAACCACCCATATCTATAGTACCAAGTAGGAAATGGCATGCAGATTGAGCATTGCTAATTTGGATCATGCTGTTGTTATTGCATCATTTAGGTCCACATAATGTTTTTATCTATCTGGCACTGTAAATCCCTCCAGTCATTTGAAAATGTTTAAATACATACTGTATTAAACTTTTTGTTGAAGAATCTATTTCACCTAGTACATTCAGTTGCAAGATATTATGTTTTTGTGGCTGACTTATTTTTCTGAGATATTTGTACTATGTCTCTTCTATCAATATGTTGAACCTTCATCAAGGTTTTTACATTAAGATATTATGTTGATCCTTGGCATTCAGTATTCTGACTTGTAGGCTTTGTGACACCTGAATGGGATGTTCTTGATCAATTGGGGCACATTTTACAACACACAGTTTGTGGAATACCATGTTTTAAATATAAATATATGGTGTTGGCTTTTTATTCCCAAATATTAGTTCATATTTCTGAGAAACATTTTTTATCCTACCTCATTCTGGCATTGTTCCACCAACTACTACAGTTAGCAAATTGCGGGAGTGTCTAAGTTTCTACTGCATGCAGAAAACAATGCAGCAGCTTTTACAAATGATAGAACCAAAAATGTTTTTTGAGGAATCAGACCAATATAGACTATCCTTTCCAAAACTCTATGGAGAACACTGATTTAACTACGCTATGATTATTTTTATCTGAGGAAAGTTTTGTTTGCATCTGAGGACAGTGAAAAGTTTCCTTCAGCTTTTATTTCATTCATTTTTGGTAAGGTATCTGGCAATTTTATATGTATACAGAAGAGAATGGTGGTAACAGACTTGAATCCAGTGATGATAAATGTAATTTCAATGTTTTAGTGGATCATATAGAAAGTGTGAGATATCTGGAAGAAAAAAATTCTTCAAAATGTTGATTCTTGCTTGGAAAGGATCAATCCTTGTTGTGAGATTTAGATTTGTGGGACTTGATTTAACAAATTTAACAGAAGAGGTTCAAATAGCATGTCCAAGGTTATTAAAATTCTTGGTGAAATTGAACATTTTCCTGTCATACATGACAGAAGTGACCTTGAAAGCTCTAACTTCCATTAGAAAGAGTATATGAAAAAAAGGTATTATTTCTGTCCATAACCTGACTTTCAAAGCTAGAAGCCAGAATTAGCTTGTAAAACGCTGTTACTTTCTGTTACATTTTTCCTTTCCTCATGTTAGTGCTGGTAACCATCTATGGTCTTAAATGCATAGTTATATAAGGCATACATCAAGGACAGATACTTTCAAAGATGCATTGAACAATATTACTCTGGCTTAAAATTAATTAGTGGAATAATTCAAATATATTTGGATTCCAACAAGCTCTGTGATACTGTTTAACAATGTCATTTTTGTTAGAGTGCTTTGAGTACAGATTCATTAAATATTATAAAAGCCAAGGGCTTTGAACATCTCTATGTCACCGACAGAAACAAATACCATCTTTTTTCTTTTACTGTTAATTCTTACTTTGGAAATCAGGAGTCTAAGCTATGAACTATTGCAACAGCGTGAACAATTCAAAACATTACTAGAATAATATTTGAGCTTAACAAAATATTAGTTTTGTGACTTATATGGAAAAACATTTATTAAAGTTGGACCTACAAGGAGAAATTGGCATATTGACCAAAAGGGAACTAACACTTGTACTCATTAATAATTAAAATGTAACTTAAAATATTTGACTAAAGATGATCTGATTATAAACTTATTTAAATGGATTAAAATTAAGAGTCTTCTTTATATCAACTAGAGGATTTTGGAATTTGGATAGCAGAATTATTTTAAATTCATTAGAGGGCTTCAAAGAGATAGTGAATTATCATCTGTCAGAGATGCTATAGTGGAGCCTGACTGACAGGTGATTGGACTACAGTGATTTCTGTGGTCTCTTCCAACTCTGTGATTCTGCAGATTTATAAGAGAAGAACAGAATTTGGAAAAGGCTGAAATAAGTTCTATTCATTTTCATGTTGCTCAAAAGTTGCAGGGAATTTTGATGATGTAAGGGTTCAGAAGAATAAATTTGATTATAGTATTAGCTATTTTTTATTTTCAGCAGTGAGTCTCAGGAAGACAGATCTGATAATCAATGCTTTAGATAATTTAGTTATTGGTAAGAGTCTGGTTTAGCATATTTTTAGTGTTATATATTGTGATCTTATAAATGGTTAGATTTGTATCCCTAGATACATTTCAAAATTGTTTAAAATATTCCAGCAATCCTAACAGTTGATAGGTTGGTCATAATAAATATCTGAACTTAGCCTTTCTTTTCCTTCAGGGAGAGCCAGAACCATTTCTACAACAGCTGGGAATCAACCTGTCTCAGATCATAGCAACCGAGAAGGATCTGGTCAACGAGTACCACGACAGCCAAGTGCCAGCAGACTGCCAAAGACTGGGTGTCCTGTGAAAAATGCATAGATAGTTAGAAAATGGCTAAAAAATAATTCTCATGTTCCAAAATGTAAAAACACTGCTCATTCCAGGATAGCCAATGACTAGAATGCTATGTAAAGTTCTAACTATTAAAGAATATAATAAAACTGTCAGAATTAATTTGTTATTTAGTTTAAATATCAGGCAGTACAGAATATACTGTTTCTGTATTTCTTGTGTTACTGTTTATGATTATATGTATCTTTGTTACTTGTTGATTTTTGTTGGGGAAATTTTCTTTTTTGAAATTAACATAAAAAATATATCCTATGGAATCCATGGACTTACAGAACATTTTTGGCAGTATAGGTCCTTGACTTATGACTACAATTAAGCCCAAAATTTCTGTTGCTAAGCAAAAGATTTGTTAAGTGAATTTTGCCCCATTTTATGACCTTTCTTGCCACAGTTGTTAAGTGAATCACTGCAGTTGTGAAGTTAGTAACCTGATTGTTAAGTGAATCTGGCTTTCCCATTGACTTTGCTTGTCAGAAGTTTGCAAAAGGTGATCCCATGACCCCAGGAAACTGCAATCATTCTAAACATGAACCAGTTGCCAAGCATCTGAATTTTGGTCATGTGACCATTGGGATGCTGCAAGTCATAAGTGTGAAAAAGAATTATAAGCAGAGGTGAAATTCAGCAGGTTCTAGCAGGTTCACTAGAACCGGTAGTAAATTTTCTAAGCAATTCGGAGAACTGGAAGTAAATTTTCTAAGCAATTCGGAGAACTAGAAGAAATCTCCTTTTGTGTTTTTCCACTTTACAGGGTTAATCCTTTAAGGAAGACAAATTAAGACAAATTAAATTGTCTTAAAGACAAATTAAGTCTAATTTTAATTTTCCTAGTTTATTAAAAAAAATCTTTTTCCTTTTCATAGCAGAGTTCAATCCATTTATGTTAATTGACAGCAATTTTATTTCTTCTTCCATTGCTTTACTTATAGATAGGTCTTATTGTTCTGGTTGTTCTTATTTCTCTCTGTTCATTTATCCTTGCACCTTCTCATTCTGGTATTTCCTCCCACTTTATTTCACCTTCCTGTTGTTGTGTGTTTCCCCCTCCAACAACTTCAAACATTTGTTGAATGACCGATTATACCTCAAGGAATACCTGTATCTTGAGCCATCTTGTTTCCCCAGTAGCTTCAGCTATATTTTATCTGCTGCTCTGACCTCTCCCCTGCATTTCCTCTGTAGCCTTTCACCTGAATTTAAAGTAGTATCTGTTAGCACATTAAATTCTGGGAGGCAGTTCCTTGCCGCAATTGTCCCCTCTTGCACTGCTATTTTGTAAGTTTATGTTATACACTTAAAGTAATAAAATGAACTTTTTTTTTTTACTTTGGATGCCTCTCTATGCTAGCTGACAGCTGTACTAAATCAGAGTTTTCTTGCCTGGAGATAGAAGCTAAATGACAATGACTGTTTGTTCATAGAAATAACATAAACAATTTGATGTTAGACTTTTGCATGCATATAGGGCAGTATTTCAGTTCACATTGTAGCAGACTTAGATATTATTTTGGTGTCCAGAATTTTGTTTGTCATTTGACCAACATAAATGATTATGAACTAAAGTTAAAGGCAGGGATTGAGAAATGTGCAACTTGCTTATTTAATTATGACGGTATAAATAGTCCTCAACTTACAACCATTTGTTAATGGCTGTTCAATGTTACAACGACACTGAAAAAGATGACTTATGACCAGTTTTCATAAATATATCTGTTGGCATATCCCCATGGTCACATGATCAAAGTTTAGGCACTTGGCAACAACTGACATATATTCATGACAGTTGGTGTGTCCTGGGTTCATGTGATCACCATTTGTAATCTTCCCAACCGGCTTCCAGCAAACAAAGCCAATGTGGGAAAACAGATTCACTTAACAACTGTAATGATTTGCTTAACAAATGTGGCAAAAAGGTAATAAAATGGCACATAACTTACTTAACAATTGTCTTGCTTAGCAACAGAAATTTTGGGCTCAATTGTCATAAATTGTGGACTACCTGTATTTGCTAAATACATAGTTGAGAGGCTGTTTTTGTCATTGGTGGCAGTCTTACTGTTATGGTTATTATTGTTGCCTCCTTCAAGGAAGGTATAAATAATAATTTAGTATTACTGCAGTACATGGTTATTCACAAATCTTGTAGTAGAACATACAGAAAATACAATATTAAGATGATCAGCAGTAGAAGAGGAAATGCTAGGGTTTAATTTAATTTGGATGTATTATAAACTGTTTTAGGAAGATTTGACTTTGAAGGATGGCATGTTATTTCAAACATAAAATATTAAGCACATTGAATGAAAGGAAAAGCATTATAATTTTGTATATGTATGCCTATATGAAAACCGAAACTATACTAAATACTAAATGTGGGGATATTTTTTTTTTCAGTTCAAGCCACTTTTGTGAATGAGGAAGTTTTTTTCCAGACTAAATTCTACTTCTGGGTGCTCTTTGATTTACAGAGCAATACAGGAAAATACAGACTTAATACCTTACAGCTAGTTAGAATTTGGATGTGGAAGAGGAGAAGGTCCAAAAAATGCTACCATTCATGGATGGAAATTTTTAGAGTGATTCTAGTCAGAACAAAATAGGAAGACACCTTTGATTAAAGATGGTCAGGAACTTAGGATCCTCGGGGCTAAAAGTTGATGCTAAAAAAAATTACAAAAACCTAGTTAGATCAGTTTGTGTACTGTTACCTGTGCTGAGTATACTGTTGGCTATCATGATAAGAGCAGGGAGGGACTTACCGGAGCTGTGTGGTACCCTTGGAGTGTATTTTAAAAAGCTAGGGAGCAGTTAGTTCAAAGCTTAGTTGGACTGTTTAACCAAACTGGAAAATGTTCCGGCTTTTCAGACACACTAAGCAGCTGTGCTGCTTTCAGATGAAACAAACATTGCAGAAACCCCTTTCGCCTCTCACTTTTTCAGCACTGGTGAAGCAGAACCGGTAAGTGAAGAAAAAATATCACTAAAATGTTGACATTTTCAGGCTCTGTAATCAGAGTTCTACTTTTACACAAATTTTTCCAATGGTAATCTACTAGAAAATTTGATAAGAAAATTCTGCTTTAATCATAATATTAAAAATAGATTAGTAAAAGTCAGGTATCTTTTAAAAAAATATTAGGATCACCAGCTACAAATCTGCAAGTAAAAAAATGCCTCTTAAAACTTTTCTCTATGAAAAGCATGCACAAGTGTTTTCAACTTGCATCTTCTATCTTGCCTTTAATTTCAATATAACTGGCTATTTCTTACAATTTCTTCTCTTTGTGAAAGAACATTTGCAAATGTTTACATCTGAATCCTATAGGTACAATAGGTTAAATCATCTAAAAGAATCAAAAGTATCTGATCCATGAGAATGCATGTGAGAAAAACTTTTTTCCAAATTATGTAGCTTTTGAATAGCAAGCTCTTTAATTAACTGGCAATGCAGAAGCAGTTTGGTCCAATATGAACATTAATGCCATAAAGGACCACATTAGCTCAGGTGTCTTACAATTTATAAAAAAAATAAGAGAAAGTCTGCAGTTATCTGTTTACCAGTTTTCACAACAAGCATAGTTTATATTCTATTCTTCAGAAGTTGTGGGAGCTTCATCACTGGAAGCTTTCAAAAAGAAAATGGACTGTCATCTGTCAGAAATGATGTAGTGTCTGCTTGTGGGGTGTGTGTGTTGGGCTAGATGACCTACAAGATCCCTTCCAACTCCGTTAATCTGTATTCCAGATCGTTAAATGTATACTTTTACTTTTTTCCTATTTAAGTATAAAGTATAAATATTTTCACTGTGTTGCACTTTCCATTTTTCAGACCTCAAGAAGATAGTGTCAATAGTATCACATATTTTTCATCAGTACACAATGAAATATTAAACCCAAAAGTCAACTGTCAATGCAAAATTCAAAACTGGGATTCAAAATCCTGCCCGCACTTAATAGTATGCTGATGCAGACTTTATTGCTTGTAGCCCTGATGAACTATTCTTTTAAAATAAGAAAATACTCTTATTTACTTTGATATCCCACCATTATTAAAAAAAAGCTAATTTTATATTTTTAATAAAGCAATCCAAATTAAAATTAGCATTACAGGTTCACTTATAACAGTTTATCTAGTGACCTTTCAAAGTTACAACAAAACTGAAAAAAGTGATTTATGACCATTTTTCACAGTTACAACCTTTGAAACATCTCCATGATCATGTGATCAAAATTCAGATGCTTGGCAACTGGTTCATACTTATGACTGTTGCTGTGTCCCTGGGTCATGTCAACTTTTGCAACCTGACAAGCAAAGTCGATGGGGAAGCCAGATTCATTTAACAACCAGGTTTCTAACTTACCAACTGCAGTGATTCACTTAACTGTGGCAAAAAAGGTCGTAAAATTGGGCAAAACTCATTTAACAAATATTTCACTTAGCAAGAGAAATTTTGGTTTCAATTATTGTAAGTCAAGGATTTACCTGTATCTCTATGACAATAGGAAGAAAAAATCAGAATAAAACCAAGGAGGCATTGATTTATCCAAATGTTATCAATATAGAGAATATTACAAGATATCAAGATATTTTGAATAAAAAGGGAGAACTTAAAACTAAACAGAAACTGAGTGATTGGGATTGAGATGACATGGTGGTCATATCTGCAGATACAATCTAGATATGAGAACGATGTCAAAATGTATGGTTTCCATAAAGAATTAACAGAAATAGATCTGTTGTTAACAGGGACAGATGAGAAATTAATAAAGAAAATATATAGTTATTTACTATGTATTAAGATGGAAGATGAACAAGTAAAAGAGACAATGATAGTATGGGCTAAAAAATGTTGTTATCTGATTGAGTTAGATAAATGGCAGAAATTGGGATAGATACTATAAATTAACAATGTCTGTGTACAAAGAAAATCTTTATAAAATGTTTTATAGCCGCCTTCAAGGTTAGCAAAGACGTTTAAGGATAGGTCAGTAAAATACTGGAAATGCCACGAGACACCTGGCTCATATTATCATATGTAGTGGACATGTCAAAAAGTGAAAAAATATTGGACAAAAATCCATACATGGCTGGAGAAAATGATAAAACAGCATATTGATTTGAAACCTGAGATATTTTTACTGTGCATGTTAAATATAATAAAGGGAATGCATATTTGATTTTACATGTATTGACCACAGCCAGAATTGTGTTTGTACAACAGTAGAAAAGTGAAGAGATCCCAATGAATGAAAATGTGATTTAAAAAATATTAGAATGTGCAGAAATGAATAGGTTTATAATCAAGGAAAGGAAAGAAACTGATTACTTTTTGACATGGAACTTATTTTATCAATGGCTAGCTGGAAAAAAAACAGGAGCTAGAAACAGAAATATATGGGAAGTATCAGTGGTATGAGGAAGATACGTTGAATTGGTTAAGTAAATAATGTTATTACTAACACTAATTAATATCAATGTAATAAATATTGTTGTAAACATTTTGATTATTATTTCCTAAAACTATTTGTATCCAGACAAAACAGTGTTCAATTGAAACTGGAATTTTTATACGTTATAAAATAAAAACTTGAAACAAACAAACAAAAAAGGAATAAAAGTAAGGAGGCTGAATTTTTAAAATACTCTTTTTGTAAGGTCTTTAAATAGTAATAACTTAAGTAATACATGCACACACCCTTTGGACCTGACCCCTAATGTTGTCCAGCAATGTTGATCTTGTGCAAATGTAATCAAAGGTCTTTGTATTAAACATTAACCCCTTGGATAATCATATGTTAGGGTTAGGATGAGCAAATATCATTTAGGCTATTGGAATCATGTTTTTAAGATACTGTAGATGTAAACACACTAAAAGTCTTAATACCACAGTTCACCCAAATGCTAAAGTGCAAAAAAAAACGTAGATAGTATTGAAATCATATATCTCAAGTGTTTATCCATATTTAACATAAATGTTTCTATTTTGCTCTTCATACAAGTTTGAAAAAAACTAAAATCTATAAAGTCAAATCTATAAAAATATTGCTATAACAATACAATTGATGACGATATCAAACAGAAATTATAGAAATCATTCTCACCAGTTTTTAAAGTCTATTTTAAAAGGATGAAAATAAAACTGCAGAAAATAAAAAGAGGCTATTTCAAGAACTTATCTCAAAAGGCAGCACCTGAATATCAGGGTACCACAGTGAATACATTTTTTTTTGGCAGAGACGTCGTAATTTCTTTCAGTGACAGAAAAATTGAAACAAGATTCCTTGGAACTCAAGTATAGAAGCAAATCCTCACTATCATAAATAGGACCTTGTTATTTATTTGTTTATACAAATCAAATTTGTTTATACAGATCTCAAAAAACTGCCTGCAATACGTCTATCATTGAATGAGTCCTCTCTAGCACTTGGAATTTCCACATTCATTTAAAAAGCAGCCTTGAATGTAGCAGTAGTCTTACCTGAAGGCTGCCACTGCAGTTCCAAGCACCTTTGTGTCATTGTTGATTGTAAGATACTTCACTTTTCCATAAGCTTCATAGGGATGTTAGAGATGGAGTGAGAAAATGAGCACTGTATTAAGTTGTGCCTCAGATTGTACGATAAAGCCTACAGTAAGTGTAGAGCAACAGTTATTTACACAGTGGGTTTAATTATAGCACATTTACTATAAACGAGATTGTGAATATTCCTTTTCTTTAATCCCCGAGTATAAATATACCTGCTCTTATTTGCTTGTGGGATACTTATGAGGCAAGCAAAGTCCTTGCCTGCATCAGTCAGAAACATCTTTGTTTTGTAAGGTATTCCTCCTAATAATGTAGAAGCCAGAATTATATCTAAATGTATATTGTGAAAAACTTTTACTTGTCTTGCAGTTTCTCCACAGCTTCTATACAATCAGCCCAGACAATCTCTCCGTGGCCTAAGGATGTGGGTATCCTTGCTCTGGAGGTATATTTCCCATTTCAATATGTAGAACAAAGTGAGTTAGAGAAATATGATGGAGTAGAATCAGGGAAATACACCATAGGCCTAGGCCAGAAGCAAATGGGTTTCTGTGCTGCACACGAAGACATCAATTCCTTGTGCCTGACTGTAGTACAACATCTGGTAGAGCGAAACAATCTCTCCTGGGAGTCTATTGGCCGCCTGGAAGTTGGAACAGAAACTATTATTGACAAATCCAAAGCTGTTAAGACTGTTCTGATGCAGCTTTTTCAGGATTCAGGGAACACAGACATTGAGGGCATTGACACAACCAATGCCTGCTATGGTGGTACAGCTTCTCTATTCAACGCTGCTGATTGGGTGGAATCCAGCTCCTGGGATGGTAAGTGTTGGCAGACTTTAGTTCAGTTCTTTTAGTGATAGAGTCCAAGATTTCTCAACTTCAGTGCTTTTAAGATGGGTGGAGTCCAACTCCCGGAATTCTGGGAATTGGAGTCCACCCATCTTAAAGGCACTGAGGTTGAAAAACCATGGTATACAATGTGCCTTAAATGTACATTCTGAAAAAAGAATAACTATTCAAATTGTTTAATTGGTTAAGTTTCAAAGGTAAGGAAGTTGATCTTTTGATTCTACTAAGCTGTTGACTATATATTCAGCATAATGTAGTCACAACACATACCCTTTCAGCAGCAGATAGAAAGTGGAATGCTTTAAAATTTTTCTCAATATATAAGTCATTACTGTATAGTACTAGAGTTGCAATAGCAAAATAATACTGGAGACAAAATGTCTCTTGCTACAGAAGCAACTTTGCTTTAATGTTTCTAAGTATTCTCCACTTTTCTGATTTTCTTTTTCTGTTTAATCTATTATCAATTCTTAATCTATCAAGCTTCAAAATCCAGGTTTTTTTTTTCAAGTTTTCTTATTCTAAATTATCTTTTTTCATTCAGCCTAGTTTTCTGAATTTTTCAGCTCTTTCTTATACTGTATTAATGATTTAATTTTATCCAAACACAATGCTTTTTTGGGGGAGGGGTGTCAAAACAGTTTGTTAATATATGTTGACATACATCTGGGACTGAAAGAGATAGAAAATAACCCTGGGGTTGTGAAGAATTAGCTGTAGTACTTTCATTGTAGAGAAAGAATAGGAAGAGATAGGGGAGTCATCAGATATGCCTTCCATTACCCCCCACTTCTGCTTATGAAAAACAGTCAATTCAAAGTCCATGCACAAATTTCAGCATACTAAAGAAAAAATAGCAAAGAAGAGGCAAAAAAGCATGGTGATGGGCCATTTGGTGATCATCAATGTTGTCTCAAGAGCAAAAATAATGTAACAAAGCAGAAAGTACATGAAGACCAGTGGGTCACGGGGTTCGGTGCACCTTGGGAGAATCCTTAGTTAAATTGCTGGCTGGCCCCACCCCTGCCCCTTCCCACCTCATAATTTGACTACCTTTGCAGTACTGTACTATCTATCTATCAATCTATCTATCTATCTATCTATCTCTAGTTTTGTGTACCTTTTATTATTTAAGTATTAAATAATCTTTTGGTATATCTTTTTTATTAAATTTTATTATTTATTTAAAGCAGTAATTAGGGCAAAGAAATGATGTTGAGTTGGCCACACCCACCCAGTCACATGATCACCTAGCCATGTCCACTTAACCACGCCCATTTAGCCATGCCCACATAACCTGTTGTTAAATTATTTGAAGCTCACCACTGATGAAGACCCCCCTCTCAAATACTTCTGCAAAGAAGCAGATCTCACACTGGAGGAAATGAAATAGAGCAAATAGGAGATTACAGTATGAGATGCATTCTTTGTGTCACTGTCCTTTGCTATTATGTCAGTAAACAAGAAATCAGTCCTAATGTTTTCTACGAATTAATTACCTAATGCTGCTCATTAACTGCACCACCAATGTGGGGTGATCCCAATGCTACTATTTGCCTCATGGGAGAAAATATAGAGGCTTCAGTATATTCTGAGTTCCCTTTAGCTAATACACTAGTCTACAGCCCCCCTCAAAAGAAATCAAATAGACCTTTGAATAAACATATTATGGATTAGATATTAAGACAGTTGACCACCCCCTTAAAAACGTGTGGGTAATTAAACCCTGCTTTTCTCAATTGCAGTACAATTATTCTTATCAAGAAGGTTCTGCATGGAAGCTCCTTTCAAAACCCTTACTGATTGCAATGCAATTTCCAGATTTCAAAAGTGCACATTAGTAGTTTTCCATTAACCTTTGAATCATGATACAATAAGATCTGCCCTTTGGTTCTAGAGCTCAGCCTGTTTAGAATATGCCTGACTGCTTACTGAAAGAAGTGTAGAACATTAAATAAAAGCCTGGACTTTCATCTCTGTGAGACACTAACTTTGTGGCCTTTGGAAAACAAGGATCTGTCCATTTCAGTTCCATTTCAACCAACTTGGGAAGAATAGTTCTAACACTGCTGTGATAGAGTTCAGAGAGTAGGTTGGGGATATTTGGGACACTTGGACTCTTGGCCTCCACCCAGAGTTCTGTGACGGGTCCATTGGACAGTAGATGTAGAAAGAGGGAAGTAAAGTATATGGCTGCCTCCTTTCAAAGGACTCTCAGGAATATTAATAGAAAATGGCTACTTTTTGTTAAAAGAACCACAATTTCAGAATTTGTCATTGTGTACCACCATAATATTGAGTTGTGGGGATGCCGCTTGAGGTCTTTTTTAAAGCACAAAACATAGCTACACAAACTATATCTATCTTGAAAGAACTGTATGATTTTTTTTTCTTTCCACCCATATTATGAGTTTTATTACTGATGCTGCTGCTGTGATTTCCCCCCTAGCTCTTTTCACCAATAGAGAATGGTTGAAAAGTCTTCCTTCCCCACCAAGGTTTCCCAAATCAGACAATTTTGAGGGGGGAAAACCCTAACATATTATCACATGTATTTTTGATCTAGGTCCTTCTTTTCAAACCTCTCTACTGTGTATCCATTCATTAAATCTTAATTTTTACCACATGTAAATTGAATAAAACTACCTATGTTTCATCTGTCTTGTAACTTTTTGCTTATCTTTTTTATGTGTTTCTATTGGCTCTTTGATGTCAAAAGGGTAGGGGTAGGGCCCTTTTTTTTTGTCTTAGGCCAGTGTTTCAGCAAATTTAAGATGGGTGGACTTTAATTCCCAGAATCCCAGAGCTGAACACATCTTACAGTCAGTACTATTCAAAAGCATTGGCTTAGGTAAAGTGTCATATTCTTGAATAAATAACAGCTACTGGATCAGGAGTTCAAGCTACAAAAGAACTTTGGCCCATTTTATGAAGAAAATCAGAAAGAGAATTTTTTTTCTTTTCATCAATGTTGACACTTTGGTGATACTCTTGTCATGCCAGGACGCTATGCCTTGGTGGTTTGTGGTGATATTGCTGTGTATGCTACTGGAAATGCAAGATCAACAGGTGGAGCTGGAGCTGTAGCTATGCTGGTTGGTCCAAATGCTCCTCTGAGTTTAGAAAGAGGTGAGTAAAAACATTTACAGTACTTATTATGGATTTCAGCTAAAGACAGTTTGGTGGTGGGGAAGAGTATTCACTGCAGAAGAACAATACAGGTGTATTATGAAATTATATTATATTAATTATCTAAACTGAATTTTAAAATGATATTTAATCGGCCATTGTTTAATTATTTTAATTGCTTTTAATTGTATTGTTGTATTGATATTTTGTTTTTATTGGCTGTAAACCACCCCGAGTCCTGTGGGAGAGGGGGCGGTATATAAATTAAATTAATAAAAAATGAAAACAATTCCTTTAAAGGGAAGCTGATAATGAAAATGATCCTCCAACAACATGAGTCTTGTTGCAACCTTGTTAGCATTACAACAGCCACATTCATAATTTCACTGTCCTGACGGGCATTGCAGTGCAGACACTTTTAGGGTAGAACAAGTCCAGACCTATGAATTTATTCCGAAAATGATGAGTAGGACAAAGATGAACATCTGTCAGATTCCATGGTGCTTGCTAATTACTCAGCAGTCAGATACACTGATATATGCTGAACCAGAAATTCAAAAGAACTAGCAGATGAAAAAGCAGATTGGTGATGGTAAAATGTGTCTATTTCAAGGACATAGAAGGCTATAAGGAGGAAGCTGCTCTTTCTTTTCATCTGCAAAAAAGAATCTTTTGTGTCTGAGACATTAGTATGCTTCAAGAGGGCATTCTTAGAGTAGCTGCTTATATTTTACCTCTATCCCAACAACGAGGAATTGTGTTTGCATTATCTGGAAAATGAACAACTTCTAAATAAAGCTAATCAGAGCTCATATAGGGAAGATAGGGGAACAATCTACTTTTACCACATGTCATGTCAAGAATCCTTTTTAAGTATTTTCCTACTTATGATTACCTGCTGTGGGGATAGGTTGGAGAGGTAAATTTAGAAGATGGAGAGTCTTTTCTACTCAAGGAACTTTCAGTGCATTTCAAAATTTTGGTAGTCTGGGTTAGTTTTAAAATTATGTATGAAAGGCCATATTCTAATGTGGAAGAAATTCATAGTCAACAAGCAGACTGTTTACCAATTCTCTTTTCCTGATTTTTTTTGGATGGTCATTCTGACTCTAATGTATTTTCTTGTTTCTATTTTCCTATTCTCATAAAATGAAAAAGTATTTTGTTTATTGAGGCTGCAATTTGTCATACTGGATCTTTCCCAAAAGTAGTTTCGTGTTCTGATACAATTCTTTCACCTTAGCTTTGCACTGTTTTTATCTGTCATTTATCTGTCATACAACATTACCTGTCAATAATTTATTTCCATTACTACATTTAATTGTACATCACCCACAGTTGCTCCATGGGTGAAATGGGCAGCCTCTAAATTTGATATTAAAATAAAAATTATGAAGAAAGATTTTTTTATGAGCTAACTTTTGTGGAGTTACTGAACATGTGCCACTCATTTACATTGTGTTCATGACTAAGAACATATAACTGAACAAACTTCTTTACAAAACACTAGTCCATCTTCTTGTTAAATTCATCATGGCAGCTGCAGAAACAACAGCAAAAACCCTTTCATATCATAACAGAGAATATTTTATCCCTTTACTCTTGAACCTAAAAGTTCACCCTGCTTCTTTGACAAGATCATTAAAATCCCCTTGGGTCAACAAATATGGCTCAAGTGAAAGGTCAGATTTTTGAATTAATATTTTCCCTTATATGTCCTGTGTATGCATTATCATCATCAGTTGTTTCATTGCACTAAACATCTGGAGGGGTGTAGTATAGGCAACTGCGCACTATATAGGAATTATCTCCTATATACTCCTATGAGAGTATTTCACAATGTGCTTACTTTTAGAGTGATTCCTGTTGTACTTGCTAGGCAGAAATTATGATGTAATAAATGGTCTTTTGGCTCCCTCCAAAACATAGGAAAGGCAAATGGCTTATAACATGAACCATTTAACCATCTTGTTAGATATCTAACACATGACATACAGCAATTGCCCAAGTCATCTTAATCAGTTACTTTACAACCAAAATAAAATTCATAGCATTTTTGACAAGTGAGCTATAGTTTCATTTCTGAGTTTTAACTGTTAGCTCACCACATGCATAGCTGAAAGTATCAGGGTGATTTGCATAGCTTTATGTCAGGATAGCATTATGTAGATAATCTATATAAACATAAGACTATAGTATAATAATTAAACTAATATTTAACTGAATACAGGAACTATAGGCTTAAACTTTATACTCTGATCTAATACAGGAACTGTTTTTCAGGCAGCGATTACATTCATGTGGAAACATGATTCACTCTGCACAGTGAACCCTTGATGGTAGCTATCATGTCTACTTCTTTTGTCTTGAAGTTATTTATACTAAGGAATAATAATAACTACATTTTGCTCAATGATTGTTACAAGCATGTTACTCTAGTTAAAATATAATATTATACTGAACCTAGTTAAAAATAAAATGAACATTTTAAAGAGAAAGAGAAAGTAAAAGAAAGAAACAAGAAGAAACAGATTGGATTATTTGGTGATTTGGGGACTTTTGGATACTGGATCTTTAGGACTTTGAGGACACGAAATAAAATCAATGGGGAGTTGTTTTAAAGTGTTTAAAAATGGCATCACTTTTGGAAGAGTTACTTAAAGAAGAGGATGGGGATCTGCAAGGGGAAAAAGGATATTTTGGTCTTTTATGTCAACTTTTAGAAATTGAGATTTTAAATTATATAAATTATATAAAACAGCAAGAAAT
>JAEANM010002847.1:0-23536 GCA_017656035.1 Myanophis thanlyinensis | reverse complement strand
ATCTTTGTTTTCTTCCTCAAAACACCCTGAGAAGTGGAAGAAACGTCTTCACACCACCGCGTCCATAACCACGCCCTTTAGATTTTCTAAGCAGTTCGGAGAATCAGTTGTTAGAAGAAATCTCCTTTGGTTTTTTCCCACTTTACATGGTTAATTCTGTCAGGAAGGCAGGAAAAAAACATTCTGGTGTTGTTTCTATCCTAATCTTTATTGCCCTGCTTATAGAAACTGCCCACCCAGTCACATGAGCCCCCCCCCTCCAGCCATGCCCCCCAGCCACACCCACAGAACCGGTAGTAAAAACATTTGAATTCCACCACTGCTTCAAGCTATTAAAGACATGTAAGCCTTAACTTACATAACTCCAGTATGGTGGCACCGAGATATTTAGATCAAATTCTTGAGAATTGTGGGAAATGCAATCCCAGCATATTTGGGTGATGTCAGGCTGTAGAAGCTGCCACTGAGTAATGTGGGTAAAAGCACAATGTTGGAAGAGTCAGAGTAAGTACGCCCATTAGGTCTGTACATTATTTAACACAGTAGTAAATGAACAAGTCAATATCTCACCGTAGATTGTATTCTGAATTGATTTGGTGACTCCCTTTTTTATAAAAACAAGAGAAAGCAGTCTTAAAGATTACCATAGTCATTTGGGTATGTGTATCCTAGCCTTCTAGGGCTGCCTCTAGAATTATTGCTGAAAATGCAAAGGCTAGGCTCAATGCATTTTGAAGCCCTGGATAAAAAGAACATCTTGTAAAACTATGGCATTGCGTTGGACTGTTCTGGCTTTATTCTATTCATTTAGGGATAGTAATGTTTGTGTTTTTTAATTTCTTTTTATTAGTGTTTCAGTATTAACATTTTGCTTAAGTAATAGATAAATGAAATGTTCATTAAATGGGAATTCCCCTCCTCTCCTCCACTCCATCCCACCCAACCCACTCCACCCCACTCCACTCCACTCCACCACCCTCTGTCCCTTCTCCTCTCCACTTTTCTCTCCTTCCATCTTTTTCCTTCTCTTCTCCTCCCCTCCCCTCTCCTTCCCTCCACTTTCCTCTCTCCTTTCCCTTCTCGACTTGGGATAGTAACGTTTTTGAATGAGAATTTTCCCCTTTTATCTTGTAGTTATGTGCTAGTAAAAACTTCTTGGCCACTCGTGCAAAGTTTTAAAAGGGAAAGTCTTTCTCTTCGGCCTGCAGGTGAAATACTGGATCCAAGGAGATCCTGAATCAGAGGCTCATCTGCTTGATTCCAAAGTACCTTCGGCAGAGCTGACCAACCTGTACCCCTACTGTGATTATGAAATGCAATCCTGTGCCTATAACGCCTTGGGTGAAGGGCTTTATTCTAAAGTGGTCCACTGTCGAACACTCGAGGAAGGTAAGGTCACATCCCCCACAGAGTTTGATAGAAAGAAAATGGGCCATCTAAGGACTCCTTTATTTTTATTTATTTATTTAGTACAGAATTTCTATACCGCCCCACTCCCAAGGGACTCAGGGCGGTGTACAGCCAATCTAAAAAAACCGAACGTATAAAAGTTAAAATACAATTAAGAGCAAATTGAATCAATGGCCAGAAACCCGATTATAAAATAAAAATTTTAACCCCTAACCATTAAAAATCCAGTAAATTTAATTTGTTTTAAAATTTAAAATTTAGAATTTAAAACCCCGCTAAGTATTAGGCCAGACCGGCTTGTTGGAATAAATGGGTTTTTAATGCGCGCCGGAAGGTCTGGAAGTCTGCTCCATCAAGCCCCAGCTTATTCATGAATCATATTCAGATGAACTGGATAGAGAAGTTCAAACCAAAGCACTGGCCAGGAAGGTTATGTTGAAGCAGCCAGAGTTTTAAACTGGGGTCAGAATCTGATTATTTCTGCCCATCCAGTGACTTCAGACAGTTCCTAGATCCTGACAATGAAACAGTGTCACCTTTGGGATGGGCTGTCACTGTTATAGTACTTGCCCTCTGGAATGTCATCATCCTCAGAGACCCATATGGCTCTCATACAAATATCATTCAGACTATTGTTAAAAACCTGGTTGTTTTCCTAGGTTGTTGGAATAGGACCATGATGGCGAACCTAGGGCACAGGTGGCACGCAGAGCCATCTTGCTGGGCACACAAGCTGTCGGCCAACTTACCTACAGCTGAGCATGTACATGTGATTGCACATGCATGCATGCACGATTGCAGAGACCCAGCTGGTCTTCGGGCCTTCACTGTGCATGCACACGATTGCAGCAGGAAATCCAGCTGGTCTTCAGAGCTCTGCACACAACACATGTGCATTGCATGTGCAAAAGCTGCATGCATGCACAGATGGTGCAGTTGCACATGCAATGCACGTGGAGGAAGCTGCATGCAAATGCGGATGGCACGTGCAAAGCATGTACTTTTCGGCACTCGGTAAATAAAAGGTTCGCCACCAGTGGAATAGGATGACTGTGGAGTCCCCATAACAATTTGTTTTGTTGTTATTGTTCACCATTATTGAACTAGTCTTCTGGCTGGCTCTTTCTATGTCTGTTGCTTCCTTTTTTTTTTACTAATATCCTAATACTAATATATACTTATCCTTTAAACTCCAGATTTTTAGTTTAGAATTCCTGTGACGAACAATTCATTAGAAAATGCTCCTAAATTAAGCAGTTGATTTTATTTAGGGCATCTGATTTCAAATTACTGTATTATATAGCTCTTGTGCTATTTCCAGCTTCAGGTAGCCAGCTCTTCATATTCTTCTCTCAAAGGCATCCGAACATTCCTACGTTGTGTGTTAGTTGCTAAAGAATTGTTTCTGCATTTCATCTCTGCAGTTCCTAGTGAGCCTGGGCGTTTGGCCTTCAACGTCATCTCCTCCACTGTGACTCAGCTGAGCTGGGCTGAGCCTGCAGAAACAAATGGCATGATCACAGCTTATGAGGTCAGCTATGGACTCGTCAACGAGGAAAACAGTAAGCATGAAATCTGCAGGCTATCCTTAAAAATCATGTATCTTGTAACTTGTTCAATATTTTCAGGGTAGCATTTCAGTTGCATGCATTTAGACGGCATCACGGGAGGCCATTGCTCTTGAAACCTATGATATCAAAACTGTTAATCCAAGCTGCAGACTATAAAAACCCCAAATGGTGATGATAGGAAGTATAACACACACCCATCTCTCCACAGGTTGGACACAATTGGTTGGTCTGTGTATGAAGCTTGACTGCTTCTCTTGCTTAGACTTCTCATTCAACAGTCTTATTGCACAAATAAAGGGGAATATATGTGGCCCAGGATAATGTTGTAGGGTCCAATCTGGGTCGGTCACTGGGACCAGAGCTTTTGTTTTCTGAACTTTCGGACTTATCCTGGAGCCATTTTCAGAGAACTTCTTTCTAGCCTCTCTAGTTAGAGAGAAATTCCCTGAAGACAGGCTTCAGCACAAATTCAAAAGTTCAGAAGACAAAACTTCTGGTCCGGAACTGACCCAGATTGGATCCTACAGTCTTATTGCAGTTTATTTTGCAGCCTATGTTTTACAACATTCCTGGTGTTTTGTCTTTGCCTTTCCTCCATGCATTCAACTGTTTCCACACTATTGGATAGTTCCCACAGTTCTGTCATCATCTCAATAATTTGCTTTTTAA
Organism: Myanophis thanlyinensis; assembly: GCA_017656035.1. Lineage (NCBI taxonomy): Eukaryota > Metazoa > Chordata > Lepidosauria > Squamata > Homalopsidae > Myanophis > Myanophis thanlyinensis. Next base: position 19,886 of record JAEANM010002847.1, on the reverse strand, counting down.
ATATTTGCTTTACGAAGAGATTTTGGGCTCAGTCCAGTTAGAAAAAAAGCACTGTTCTTGTTGGTACTTCAGAGTATCCAATTTTGTAAAATACAGATAGCCAGTCTGACAGGATATATTGGCTAGCTTACCCTGGTATTTATTTCTTCACATAAAACATTTTGCTTGTTGAAAAGAGGCCATTATATTCATTCTGCCAATCCAACACAATGTTGAGAGCTCATTTGATGAAGTAGTAAAAGGACTGGCCTAGAAACCAGGGTACTGTGAATTCTAGTCCTCCCTTAAGCAGGAAAGCTGGTTGGGTTGAAAAGGAAAAGTGACCAAATATATACCAAATTTTTATACATATATATATATATTTTCAGGACCCATTGGCCCCATAAAGAAAGTTATGGTGGAGGATTCTAAGAAGCGGATGGTTCTGATTGAAAATTTACGGGAATCACAGCCTTACCGTTATACAGTGAAGGCCAAGAATGGAGCTGGATGGGGTCCAGAAAGAGAAGCTACAATTAATTTGGCTACACAGCCAAAACGTCCTATGTCCAGTGAGTTGTTATCATAGCTTTTCAAATGTGTATGGTCAAGCTTCTGCTATACAGATTATTTGTTTTGGATTTAAACTAATGCAGCGTTGTTAAGAAGTATTTCTTTGAGTTTCTGCTTCTATTGTGTGGATATTATACAATCAGTATTATAGTCTGCATTTAGACAACTATATGTTGTGGCATATATTCTCTGTTTAATGTGATACCACTGGTAACAAGGGTCAAACTGTAATATTCTTACTTTTAATGGTATGTGCTAAATATATCACATTATTCCACCACATTCCAATATTGTTATCCTAATTACATATTTTTACATAAAAGACCTTCAGCACTGACATAGTTTTCTCCAGTGAACTATGTCTCACGTTAGATAAAAGTATTATATCAAACAGAGTCTTGATTTAAAGTATGGTTGGGATTCATTATGTTTGAATGTATCAAAAAATCCAATTCATATTTTCTTTCTTTCTTTCTTTCTTTTTTGCAGTTCCTATCATTCCTGATGTTCCAATAATTGATGCACAAGGAAGAGAAGATTACGACAGCTATCTAATGTATAGCACAGATGTACTGCGTTCACCAGCTGGTAGCAAGCATCCCAGCGTCTCAGATGATTCTGGTACAGTATGCTTCATGATAGCTTGCGAAAAATGTTTGGTGGCCATTGTTTTAATGAAATATAGATATAAAAGAAAATGTATATACAAGGGCAATACAAAACAACTTGAACATGCAGAGCACCATATTAACAGCATAGCAAAAAAAAATAATTCCTATTATTTAGGAGCAAACATATCTTAAGGCAGAGCTAGTATTATTTCTTCCAGAAGTTCTACAAGAAAATGTCAAGGAGAGAAAAAGAGAAACAAAAAGTCCATTTAAGCTATCGGGTCCAACCTATTTAACATTACCTTCTGGACTAAAATAAATCAATGAATTCCAAATGGCTATAATCCAGGCACTCAGATGCATCAGGAGGCATCTGGTGGGTCCATATAGAAATTAGGGTGCCAGTCTTGACCTGTGCTTTCCCTTGGAATCTATTAGCCTCTCTAAAAAAATAATAATCTGAGGAATGCTTTGTGTGAAGGTTTCATAGTTCAGAACATCCATGCACATACTTTTAAAGTGGAAGTTTTCTGTTTGGTGGTTTATCAACCCCTGATAGCAAAACAGGACTGTAAATTGTTTTTGTACTACTTGTACTTCATGGATCTAACGTAGCAAAATAGCCAATCATCACTTTTATCTAACCCCAAAAGGCATGGCACAAGTTCATTGTCAGATCACTGAATTTGTAAAGAATGCCTTTGTCATCTGTTTCTCTGAAATGAACGTCTCAGCTTAGAGGTCATCCCAACTATTTCTTTCATCATTTTTAGGTTGATTTTTTTTTTTGCTATAAGTCGTTGAGGTAGTACAAATTCAAAAACCAAAATATGCTTTCCAAAACTAATAATTTAAACCAGGACAAAAAGACTAACAACCACAACCCATTATCTACACCAGAGGGGAGGAACTTATGTTATGGTAAACCAGTTCTTAATGCATCAAACCATACCATTTAAGTCATGGGTCCCTGTCATCTAGTAATATACACATTTTGACCTGGGTAATAGATAGAAAAGTATACCGTCCATTATAGAGTTTCAAAATCCTTGTCTTTTTGAGGGTCAGGTAAACAAAGTATACATGAAAACCAGTTTGTAAGTTGTTGTATTCAGGCATATGATCAGTGGTGGGATTCAAATTATTTAACAAGTTCTGTGGGCATGGCTAGGGGGTCATGTGACTGGGTGGGCGTGACCAACTCGATATCATTTCTTTGCCCTAATTACTGTTTTATGTATAAAAAAGATATACCAAAAGATAGTTAATTTTATGCATTTAATACTTAAATAAGAATAAGAGGTACAAAAAACTAGATGTTGTTACAAGAGTTATACAATATGAATAAAAACTATACAAAACTACACAAGTTTTAGGGGCGGGGCAGGGCACAGTGTGGGCAGGGCCAGACAGCAGTTTAATAAAGGGTTCTACAGAGGTGCCCCAAACCCCCTGAATCCCACCACTGCATATGATTGATTTTTTCAAAAGAAGATTCAAGTATACCGTACTTTGCATTTGGTTTTGGTTCAGCATGTAGTTCCAATTCTTAGTCATTTTTTTCCCCATGACCAAAAGCCTATTTCTGAAAATTACCCCGCTCTATCCCTTGCCACAAAAGAATCTCCAAACCTTTTGAACAAAGACAGACATAATGCTCCTATTTATGGATCCCATATTGTGATTTATCTGAGTTATGGTAGAATGTACATAATTCAAGAGGAATGTAGATCATGAAAATATTGTGCATTTTAAAGTGAAAGATCTTGATGGTAATATATAATAAAATATTCTAATAATTATTCTTTAAAATAATCATTTCTATTATGTGAAAATATTTTCCCACATTAGGATGTGTTAAGGATATGTAAAGACGCTGAATCAGCTCATATTTCAAAGGTCAAATGGCAAAATTTCCTGTTAGCTGTTTCCTTTCCTGGATTCTATTGTTCAAAGAATATGTTTTTTTGCCCTAACTGTATGGCTCTCCTTAAAGAATTCGTTCATTCTGGACATTGTCTGTCTGCTGTAGAGTGATAGTTCTCCCAAGCATTACTTTGGCCTTTCCTTCCCATTTTAGCTGTTCCTTCAGCCTTATTTATATTCAGCTTTGAAAATAATCTTCCATTGAGTAGCTGGCTCCACTTCACTTATCCCTTAATTATTTTTTTTTTCAATGTATACATATTTTAGAACAAGCCACTCCAAGTACTACAGGTATTAGAAAACTGCATTGTTGAGCTGAAATGAAACTGTCCCTTTAGCCCAACCACAAGTCACAGTCGTAATTTTCTGACATCGAACATTGATTGCCAGGAGAGTGGATATGATAATTTCCATACAGCTCAAGAATTCTGAAGGACCTGATCTTTTTATAGGTGGACCTCAACTTACAACCATTTGTTTAATGGCCTTTCAAGAAACAATGGGACTGAAAATGTGACTTATAACCATTCCTTGCACATGATCCCCACGATCATGTGATCAAAATTCTGGTGCTTGGCAACCGACGTGTGTTTACAACGGGTTGCAGTGTTTCAGGGTTATTATCACCATTTGTAACCTTCCCAACTGGCTCCCAGAAAGCAAAATCAATGGGGAAGCCAGATTTGCTTGACAACCATGTGAACCTTTTAACAATTGCAGTGATTTACTTAATAAATCACTATTTATAGGGGGGGGGGTGCTCCATTATATTATGCAGGCCATTTTATACATAAATGTCCTTTTGGATCTTGACACATGGCAAAAAGGATTAAAATTGGATGTGATATCACTTAATGGTCTTATTTAGCAATGAGATTCTGGTCCCAACTGTAATCATGCTTCAACTTCTTGTATGTCATATTGCAATTTGAAAAAAAAAAATTCTTCAGCAAGCACAGTGATGTTCTGATATTTTACTCTATAAATCAGTGCTTCGGCTCAGCACTCTCTGTGTGTGTGTGTGTGTGTGTAGATACATGATAAGGTAATACAGTAATGTGATTTTAAAGTTCGATAATTCATAGCTGGATTGATTTGGCCATAACCACAACTGAATCACAGCACGATTCAGCTGCCGTACAGTTATGGCCATTTGTATAAACTATTGATATGATGCAGAAAGTTTTAAAATGATTTACCCCTTCTATTCTTATAGTGAACTCTTATACATGCATAGTTGGGTATATGTCCTACTGTATTAATTCAGTGAAACTTGTTTCCAGGTGACACTGCATAGGATAATATATATATAGATAGATTTTGGGGTCCTGCTACGCATTAAACCAAGAAATCACCACAGGTAGTCCTTAACTTACAACCACCATTGAACCCAAAATTTCTGTTGCTAGGCAAGATAATTGTGTTGAGTGAGTTTTGCCCTCATTTTATGACTTTTCTTGAGACAATTGTTAGGTGAATCTCTGCGGTTATTAGTTAAGCCACATGGTTGTCGAGCGAATCTGGCTTCCCCATTGACTTTGCTTCTCAGAAGGTTGCAAAAGGATATGACTCCAGAACACGGCAACCGTAATAAATACATGTCAGTTTGCCAAGCATCTGAATTTTGGTCAGTGACCACAGGGATGCTGCAACAGTGTGAAATATGGTCATAAATCACTTTTTTCAATGCTGTTGTAACTTCGATCCCTAAACTAACGGTTGTGAGTTGAGGACTACCTCTTTCTGGTGACAACTAAGGCTTAATGATGGACTTAGTGCAAATAAGGCAGTATGGGAAAATAACTCTTGCTCCCTGTTGCTGGATATCTTGCTTCAAAGATATCCAGATAACTAAAGTGTTACCCTAGTTTTTGGCTAATTTTATATCTAATTGTGATTTTTTTAACATTTATCATCTAATGTTATATTTATCAAACGAAGAAGGTGTAAAGGAAGGTCACCACCAGTCCTGTGATCTGCTGATTCTCAATACTTTTTTAAAAGATGGGATGTCGTAATTTTATTGTGATTGGCAAGAATCAGAGACTGGGCCTTATGGATCCTGCTCGGGTCTCCACTTTCCACTCATAATGTGAGCACAAATACAGTGCATATGTAGCAGACACCTTTCAGGGCTACTAGAGTCCTTGAGTATTGTGCTTCTCCTTAAAGTGCTGCTAGGAGACCCCAAGGCAGGATTGCAGGTTGTTTGCAAGTGATGGACCGGCTGCTTTGTATATACCCCTCATGGTGCTTCCTGCCCTCTTCCGACTGTGCCAACGCAAGTCCTTCACTTGTTCCAAAAGGCTCTCGGCGGAAATATGTGCAGCTGCTGGGGGACGAGCTGGACCTTCGTCACGTCACCTGGAGGCTCCCAGTAGAACTGATCCCTCGTTACTCGGACAGCAGTTGCTTTTCCTCGGACACAGAGGGTCTCCTCCATGAGGGTAGTACCCCCTCTGAGCTAGTGGACAGTGATGCAACCAGCGGCAGCCTACCAAGGAGTGGGACTTCCCAGTCTCAAGCAGGTGAAGGATGGCCACCTTCTTCCCTCCCAGTAACCATGATGTCTCGTCCTACTCCAGGGCCATGGAATATAATGTATACAAGCTACCCCTCTACAAGCTACAAGGACACGTTAATAGCACGATACATGTAGCATTTGTAATGGAATCTGCTTGTGATGGATTATTTAGTACCAAAGTCAAGGCTATCCTAGGCATGGCATTGAATAAAACAGAATGGCAGTGCGAAGGGAGAGAATTCTTTTGGGACACGCGTTGCATATTTTTGCCCTTCGTGTAGCTCACAAGCTAATTTCAAAAATCCTGTGCAAACCATCAGTTCAGACATCTGAATTCTTTTCCTACCAGGTACTTGGTAGAAGAAGTGGAAAAAAGAGGGAAAAAATGGTAGTCAAAAAAATAGACCCATTATTTCCTTCAGCCTTTTCCATTGCTGGCATTCATCCCCCAATCGATTATACCCAGAGGTGGGATTCAACCAGTTCGCGCCTATTCGCTACAACTGGTTGTTAACTTTCTAAGCAGTTCGGAGAACTGCTGGTTCAGCTGGTCATTACCGGTTGTTAAATTATTTGAATCCCGCCACTGATTAATACCTGAAGGAAAAACCCCCTCCTTGCGGTATTTGGAAGTCCCCACCTCCCATTTGGAATCTTGTTAGCATAGGACAACAGTGCTGTCTGTTACAGCAACCTCATAACTATGATTTTCTTCAGGATGCTAAACTTGGTGAACTTTCACCATGGTGCTATGTTCCAACTGCTTCATGTGACAGCTTCTCCTTGAGGGAACCTGTTGCCCTAAATATCTGTACAATGCCAAACAGGGGGCATTACATTGTGTAATCAACCAATGATTCCAACAACTATTTAAAAAATTCAGTATATTCTTAGAGCCGTTGAGACAGAATTAATGCCTTCCCCTGAGCACTTTCTGTAATTCATTTAAGAATGTCTCTTCATCTTGCCCTCATTATTTCCAATAGTGGTTAACAGAGTTGACTGAAGAACTCAAAAACAGAAAAAAAAAAAAACAGATGACCAGGCAGAGTGTTTTTTGTTAATATCTGGTTCCAGTATATATAATGCCTCTGAATATGAAAGGCCTCTAACTATTCAGACAGACATTTGAATATGTTAGTCTTACAAGAACTTAATGAATGCTCTGAAATTGCTAGCAATCATAGTCATGTCTTTTCCAAGAGCCTGGAACTTATGATTGCTTGTTTTAAAGTGGATTAAAATAGTAATAATATTTTCTTTTTCAAACAAATATAACATTACTGAATATATCTTTTAATATTTGGTACATCATTTGGCATTCATGAAACCACCTGACCTAACTAACCCGTACTCTATTACTATAGGTTCTTTCAGATTGTTTAATTCTGCTATTGATGTTTCTTTGTGCATTGTGGGTTTAAGTGATGCGACATAAGGGATGTTGGTTCTTATGGAGCACCAGAATGCACTTTATAGATAAAGAAGCAGAATAAAGCCAAGATCAATGTTTCCCAAACTGATGCTCGTCAGATGTCTTCAGCTTTGAATCCCATTAATGTGCAACCAACATTTCTGGTTGGAAATACTATAACTGAAATCAATGTATTGGAGGCACTTGGTCACATTTTGATACTAGAAATTTTGAGTTCGCAAAGCTTACTGAGCCATTTCTTTAATTTAAACGTGGATTGGTTAATGTAACCACAGTTGGCTGATTTCATACAGCATGCTGCCATGAACCGTGATATGTGAACCGTAGTGTTTGGGTTCACTAAGTAAAAATTAAACCACATTATGACTTAGCACAGACCGTGAGCCCAGGCATTCTAAGATATCTTTATTGTCAAATCTCATATTAATTAACTTGGCTGAGATGCATATCCATAGTCACTGGTTACGGATTTTAACTGTAGCAAATTGAATAATTTCCAGAACACCTGATGAATGGCCGACTGGATATTGCCTTCCCTGCTGGTAGTGGAAGTTTAACCCGAAATCATCTAAGTCCACATGTATACCATGAGAGAAGAGTGATCGGAAACTCATCGTTAACAAGAGAGTATACCATGGTGTCTGGACATGGTAGGTGAAGAATGTGTGCTATTCTGTTAGTGATTTGAGAATGTTCACTGTTTTATCAGAAGGAGATTCCAGTTAGTTAAGCTCTTTTTCTCTCACTTGGTCTCTCATGCCAGTTAGCATTAGATAGAAAAAAAAAATTCCTTCTTCCTCAGGCTATTCCTTCAGTCACTGTGCCTGGTGTTGGTGCTGCAATCTTTTCTGGTACTCTCAATGGTGTATCTTTCTTTCTTTCTCTCTGTTTTGGCATGTCCTTTAGACCCATCCAAGAATGTTTTCTCTCCCATATATGAAGAAACTAGAAGGATACCCCAAATCCCACAGGATGTGGGCTTTAGAAGGGCAAATGTGATGGGTTACTCTGACAGCATTGATGCTCGGGATTCTATAGTCATGACTGATGGGCCTTCTTGGATTTCCAAATATTTAGGTACAGCAAATGGCATAGCATGGCTGATCATCTGCAAGGCTGTTTGCTCCAGCTATAGTGACTCCTCTCATAAGCTGCTAATTTATTCATGTTAAATTCCTTCAAGTGGCTTTGCTTGTAGACCTGCTTGTGTGCATGTGCTAATTTGCTCTGCTCTTCTAACCTTCCATCTCTTTCACTTTGATGGCTTTCATGTTCTAATGACATCCCTTCAGTTATCATATTACGTACTCAAAGGAGTTAGTGCTCAGGCAGTATCCTTAACAACTTACGGTTCTTCGGTGTCTCCATGTCCATCTGCCCAGGTCGTAATAGGCAAATATTACAATAGGTTTCTTTTAAAGCATAGTTACATAGTTTAAGGAGTTGCTGAGGTTCATGATCTATATTTATTACAGCTCACAACCTTGTAATTACAACTATTTCCTCTGGTTTTGAAACTACCTTGACCTCTATAGATGGGAAACCAACATGCTTGCATCCAACCTAAACATTTGGAAGAGAGGGAATTTTGTTATTCTACAAAAGGGAGAGAGGTTGTTTGACTAGATGAGTCAATTCTTCTAAGGAGGAAGCAAAATGCTTTAGGAACTTTTTGCCTCGACTGCTCTGCCTAGATGCAAAAAGATGAGCAAAAGTCGGTGGATTGGCTCAAACTGGATGGAAAGCAATTCCATGTCTCCTAATAGAGGCACTCTAGGAATGGCTGCAGTTCAGATAATAATTTCTATATAATTTTGTCTTCCACTTCTCAAGGGTGCAGAACAACTACCATTATGACTACATTCAATTCTTCCCTTCCCATTCAGAATAACAGGGCAAAACAAACAGAAAAAAAAAGGCAGGAGTCATTTACAACATGCAGTGTAAAGACTGTAACAGCCATTTTGTAGGCTAGAGGGGCAGAAGACTAACAGAGCACATCCAGAAACACCAAATAATGGCGGAAAGACACAACAAGAACTCCTTCATCTTTAACTTCTGGGATGAGACGCAAATCATCTTCAAGGAAAAGCAAAGTTCAGTTGCTTTTTGAAAAAGCACCCTTGAGACAAACAAAACCTGGATGACTGAGAATCTCCATAGACAACTTAATCTCACAACACACAGACTGACTTAGTTTCTCAGTTTTAACTGGGAAACTATTAACTTCATAAACGAAGCCAAATTGAAAACTGCTAGGGAATTCCTAAGACGTTCAGACAAATCAGCCATCAGTAGACATACAGAAATAAATCATATTTGTGCACCATTAAAAAAAAAGGCAATAAAAAGCCTAGGAAGGAAACAAAAAGACTAGAACGCATTCCCTCCAACAGCCCATATTCAGGTAAGCAGGGATCAACACAAAACAAACAACAAGGTAGAAAACGATATTCTAATCAAGGAATCACCGAGGGGAAATTACACCCCCATCTAAACTGTCAGGGCAAGCTACTATTTACAAAACAATAGCAAAACCCTCACTCACTCACATTAATGATGTTCTCTAGTTGGATAATGAAACATCTGCAAACAAACAACCTGGCCTGGAGAGTAGCAAAAGCTCTGCAAAATGAACAGTCCAGAGTGCATTTTGTCCTTCTCGGGCCCAGAAGGCCAGGGACTACACTCATTTTGAAGATGTTTATGAAATTTTGATCAGCTAGGCCCTAGTTGGTCAGATGGATGAGTTTAATCTTGCCTCCATCTGGAACCTTGCTATGCCCCGGGGATCTAGGACCTGGGGACAAGAAGAAGAATTGCTACCCTGACAAAACCAGCTCTCCTCTTCTTTTCCTGCTGCATGTTACCATGCAACACAGCCATGATGCTCTATTCATCCACTGTCCAAGGATTCTTCCGCCATGCTATTCCCCTCATTTCTTCTGGCTACATTCTCAACAGTGTTTACTCTTTGCTTTTGTTCTTCTTTGACACAAAAGGAGTTCTCATGCTGACGTGGAAGATTGCATTTGGTCCTTTCCCTGCCTTCAGATCTAATCCTGCTGTTTGCTATCCGCCTCAGATTCTAGAATGCAGCTTCTGAATGTTCCAGACACTCCGACTCGCTTGGTGTTCTCCGCCCTGGGGCCAACCTCCCTGAAAGTCAGTTGGCAAGAACCCCACTGTGATAAAGAAGTCCAAGGATACAGTGTGCAATACCAGCTTCTCAATGGAGGTCAGTGAAGTTGTCTCTCTGGTGAAAATGGGAATTGGAAATATATGCATAAAACCTTGTTTTAGCAATAGCAGTTAGATTGTATACACTGCTTTACAATGCTTTACAGCCCTCTCTAAATGGTTTACAGAGTCAGCCTATTGCCCCCAACAGTTTGGATCCTCATTTTGCCCACCTTGGAAAGATGGAAGGCTAAGTCAACCTTGAGCCTGGTGAGATTCGAATTGCCAAATTGGAGGCAACTGGCAGTCAGCAGAAGTGCTGCAGTACTGCACTCTAACCACTGCTCCACTGTTGCTCAAAAGGCATCAGATTCTGGAGCGATCAGAACATGATTTGTAACATGGAACACTCCCAAATGGTGTTTCTTATTGCTCAGGTCTCTTTCCAAACTGCCCAAATAGATTTCCCTGTCCTGATGTTTTCCAGATGTTTCCATAGCAGGGGCAGAACCTTCATGGACCCTTTATGAGGGGGATGGAGAGTTTTTAAATTTGACAAATAAATAAATATTTCTGTATGTGTTGAATAATGTTTCCTAATATATCATCCAAAGCTCCATTAGAAGATAGCTATTTGACAAGAATAGGGATGTGATGTGAATTTGGGTCCTGTTGAAAAACACTAAATGTGTTTTTCAAAATGTGTAAAATCCTTAATTCCCAAATAACCCACAGACAAAATTGGTAGGTTTAGTTTTCTTTTCATTTTCTATGAGATAATGTGTTACAAAAGAGACAAGGACACAGTTTTTCTTTTGAAGTGTAGTAAAATGAAGGGCATTGATTGTCTGTGAAGAATTTTACATGAAACATTCACAATTATTTCTGAATGAAAGATCATACACATAGTTGCCCCAAGATGTGACTTGTAGCATTCAGCCTACTGCATTCGCTAGGCCTACCAAAGCTGCATTTTGATCATCGTAGTTTGTGGGATGACAGCTGTTCTTCTTCCTCTTTCTTAGGCGAAATAAAGAGACTTGCAATTTCCAATCCAATGCAGAACTCTGTGGTGGTGGATGATCTATTACCTAACCACTCCTATGTCTTCAAAGTAAAGGCCCAAAGTGATGAGGGATGGGGTCCAGAAAGAGAAGGTGTGATAACCATTGAATCACAGGTGGATCCACGCAGCCCTCTCAGTCCTGTACCAGGTACTTGTTTTGAAATGTTTACAACTTCATGGATATGCTACTACTTTTCCAAATGTTTATTTTCAGCTGTGGCTTTTTGGAGAAGGGGTTCAACGTGGATCTGTGTTTATTCTGCATGAAAACCATGCACGTAGTCATTATTCATATTCCACCTTTCATCTGGGAAGTGGAACCATTACATCCTTATTTTGAAATTAAGATAGGTTAGGTGAAGAGAGAGAGAGAGAGTGGCCCAAGTCAACTTGATAGTGGAGTAAGGATTTGTATCTCAGCTTCTCCAGGGCCAGTCCTATATTCATCTACTACTTACGCTGAATCTTGAGTGGTACTTTACTTCCTGTAAATTTCAAATGTAATTGGATTAGCTCTTTGGATTCAACAAAGCAATAAATGCATAAGATGTTTGGAAAGCCCAAATGCAAGTCTACAATTCTAAATCTTTGAACTTCTGTCTGTGCATCTGCTTGCTACTGGTTTGATTTTCTCTTAACAGAACTCTGACCGTTCTTCTTTACTTGACAGGGTCACCCTTTACCCTGAGCACACCCAGTGCCCCAGGGCCTCTCGTCTTCACAGCCTTGAGTCCAGACTCACTTCAGCTAAGCTGGGAGAGACCCCGCCAACCCAACGGCTTAATTCTGGGCTACATGGTTACTTGTGAGACTCTGCAGGGTGGAGGTATGTCAGCCTTTTGAAATACATCCCACTTCGGTTGCAAAGCTTTCCCAGGCTAATATATAGCATTTCCCAAATTATAGAAAAGAGTAGGATGGCTCGGAATTGAATAAAAATAACCACAATCACCTGAAATGAAGCATCTGGCATGAGGAGGAGATGGGACGGTATGGGTGAATAATATGTATTATTCCTTAAGCTTCCTACCTGTTATTTTTATTTTTCTCTGCTCAGGGATAGAACCCAGATCTATCTATGTGGAGGGGGATAACCCAGAGACCACCCTTACGGTGCCTTACCTGAGTGAAAATGTTCCGTATAAGTTCAAAGTGCAAGCCAAGACCACTCAAGGCTTTGGCCCTGAAAGAGAGGGCATTATCACCATTGAATCTCAAGACGCAGGTATGCTTGGGTACCAAAGTACTTCTATCATTTGTTCTTCTTGGTGTGCAGTGAAGGGCATGTTGTCAACCAAGGTGTAAAAAATGCAGATTTCAATTCCTCTTTCCTTTCATACTGTAAAGTACAAATTATAGGAATTGGCTCTGGGTCTGGTCCAGTGGTGGAATTCAATTTTTTTTACTACCAGTTCTGTGGGCGTGGCTTGGTGGGCGTGGCTGGGGGTGTCATGTGGCTGGGTGGGCAGTTTCTGTAAGCAGGGCAATAAAGATTAGGCTAGAAACACCACCAGAATGTTTCTTTCCTGCCTTCCTTACAGGATTAACCCTGTAAAGTGGGAAAAAAACAAAAGGAGGTTTCTTCTAACAATTGGTTTTCTGAACTGCTTAGAAAATTTACTACCGGTTCTAGCGAACCTGCTAGAACCTGCTGAATTTCACCATTGGTCTGGTCTTGTCAGGTTTTACATGGGCTAATGGGTGGTGCCTGATTACTCCCACTGTCTAACCTGAAATGGCCATAAAGGCGAGTTGCAACAGAAGAGGCGGCATGCCACAGCAGCAGGATAACAGAATAACAGAGTTGGAAGGAACCTTAGGGGTCTTCTAATCCAACCCGCTGAGCAAGCAGGAGGCTGTATACCATTTTAGACAAGTCCTGTCCAGTCTCTTCTTAAAAGCCTCCATTGATGGAGCATTCATAACTTCTGCAGGCAAGGCATTCCACTGATTAATTGTTCTAACTGTCAGGAAATTTCTCCTTAGTTCTAGGTTGCTTCTCTCCTTGATTAGTTTCCACCCATTGCTTCTTGTCCTGCCTTCTGGTACTCTGGAAAATAGCTTGTCTCCTTCTTCTTTCTTGTCTCCTTCCTCTGAGATATTGGAACACATGCCACCCCCAATCCTTCTTTTCACTAAACTAGACAAACCTAATTCCTGCAGCCGTTCTTCATGATTTAGCCTCCAGCCGCCTCTTTTCTGCACTCTTTCCACATCTCTACATCTTTTTTTTACGACCAAAACTGGATGCAGTATTCGAAGTGTGGCCTTACTAAGGCTTTATAAAGCGGTACTAATACTTCACATGATTTTGCTTCTATCTCTCTGTTAATACAACCTAGGTCTGTGTTGGCTTTTTTTAGCTGCTGCCACACAGTGGTTGCTCATATCTAAGTAATTGTCCACTAGGACTCTATGTCATCAGTGTCACTTACTAGGAACTAGTAAGAAGTGGTCAATAGAAACTGAGCAAACCTAAAGCTTTGCTAAGTCGTCACTGAAGTTCTGAAGATTGCACTTGTAATCTGGTTTCCAGAGAAGGTGCAAAACACTACACATGCCAATCAGGTGTGAAAAACGCAAATTTCAAAGTCTTAGCTTTGGGCTGGACATGAGAAGGAATGAGCACACTTCAGGTTGCCTTCCTTAAATGTTGTTCTTTTGTGGGGCCTAGGAAGTATGCTTTCTTTCAGTTGCCCATGTACTGTGGAACACCTTTCTCCCAGAGATCTGGCAGTCCCCCATGCTCTCTGAAAATGCTCTCTGAACCTTGCATTGGGTAGGATGAGGCTGGTGGTACTTAGATGGGAAATTTTGGTCCCAGGATTCCATGGGTTTTTGAAATTTTCATTGACTTTGTGTTGATTGTTTTTAATGTTTTCTGCACTATCTAGAGTTGTTGCAATATAAGCAGCTGTATAAGTCTTTTGAAATTTAAAAAAAAATGCACACGTGAATGTGTTCTTAAAGAACAGTGGGTAAGGCATCCAAAACCCAAAATTAGGGTAATATGGATGTGTCAAAGATGAGTCCTCGTTACCCAATTGGTGCAAGTGCAATATATGGGAATAGACAGCATCTTGAATGGTGTATCAGTTTTTCCTAAACATGGTGTGTGCGTGGACATTTTAAATAATGTTAAAAGTAATGCTTTTTTTCTTAGTGAGTAGAAAATTGATCTTCGGGGCGATCAAAATGATTTTTACAAGTTTCTGCTTTTGAAGCTGTTGTCATCCCATTTTAATTCAAAGGGAGACAGATGATAGATGAGAAACAATAAATGAATATTTAGGAAGATTAGCTGGAAATAAAAGTAACAGAATAGAGCTTTGCATGGTTCCGTGAAACTAAATGTTTTGCTTTAACAACGTCTTGCATTTTTTCTCAGAATCATTTTTAAAAATAATATTACATGGAATGAGAATTTGATATCCAAGCATTGAATTACATCCCTCCCCCCTCCCCTTCCTTTCTGCTTCAGGAGTATTCTCTCAATATGGAACACATCAATTCACCAGGGAGGAAGTGTTCAATCTCCCTACAGAATACAACACCCAAACGAGCATCACTCACTCCCTACTGGATCCTTTATATTCAGGTAAAAAAGGGAATGGTGGAAATAGGCGATGTCTTGGATTTTGAATAACTTTGCTGAGATCTTTGGGACAGTGTTAATGCATAGTATCTGGGATTCATCTCAGAACAAACCTGCATTTCTAGACTCTGGGATCGCAAAGGGAACATTTAAATCTTCATTCAGGAATAGTTACACAAGGATGAAGCGAATCCTGTTTATGCTAATGTTAAGAGAACATGGGCCTTTATGCCCCTTTCCTTGTCTTCCATTCTACTTCAAGAAAAATAAGAGATTTTTTTTCCCACTAGAAAAATGGCAGAATAGGCCTTTTTCCTTTTTGGGGGGTATGGTGGTGGTGGTGGTACCTGAGTGTCATACATTTTGATACAAATAAAATAATAATGATCACATTTGTTTCAATGAATAATCTTATATAGTTCTGCTAATAGTACACATATTTAAGTAATTCTAGTCTTTCATTATTTGGTTCTTCAAAATTTCAATATGTTATCTTTATGTCAATCATCATATTCTAAATGCCACATCTTTTAATACAAAAAAAATTAAACATAGTTATTACCTTTAATAACAGACGTTTTCATACATAAGTTTATGGAATGGTACTCTATTCTTTTCATAGTATTAGGAAACTTTCCTGTCATTACTAAGAACAGGAACAGTGCCAGATCAGTTATTTCTAAGTTAGAGAACTGCTTTTTTTTTTGGTACAAAAATTGAGACTTCTGCCCAAAAGAGAACTCTGTCTCTGCTTAAAACACACTAGGACCAGCACCCCAACTATGCAGAAACTCTGGAAAGGATTATATTAATCACACAAACAGTGCTGAGTACCTGCAGTTGCACCCATGATATATTTTAAGATGGATGCCTGTGTTGCTTTATATGTAAAGCCTTTTAGGTTATGGATGATTTCACAGGGTATGAGGAAGTCTGTCTTTTAGATGATATCAGAAGCATGACTTCAGGAAGGGCTGGGATATTTACTACCTCTAAATCGGCTTGGCTCTTTCCCAAGTGCCTGAACAGGTCTAGGGGTATCAGATAAACAGTTCCAAAGCTTCCTAAATGCAACTCAGTGCAGGGGCAGAAGTCATAAAAGTGATGCTCAGGGATTACAAAATAAAAAATAAACTATGTAAGCTTTAACATACGCATGGTTATGTGTTTATGCACATGCACATACACAGATTGAATGCACATAATCCATCATTCAATTACAGTTTAGTGACTAAACCACAATTAGCTGGATTCGCACAATGCACTTCTATAAATTTGGCTTTACACCACATACTCAACAAAATCAAAACAGCCGATTTTATGCTTTAAGATCTAGCCCTGGGGAAGTTGCTGTTTATGCGATTTTTATTTTGTTCCCTCGTTTCAGATGGGATGCTGATGACTACCCAGCGAGTGGAGAGTGGTGGCACCCTTACCAAACAGATCACCAAAGAATACATCACCAGCACAATGTCCAGCAACAGTGGGACATTCTCCAGACAGACAGAGAGACAATTCTATGAAGCTTAAGTGCATAAGGAAACTGCCAAAAAGACACTCAAATTTTCACAAGATGTTCTATGGCCATCTTCCAGATGGGAGCAGATGGCAACCTCTGCGCTCCATTAGCCCTAAAAGCCTCTCACTGGCCATTGCTTTTGAAATACCACCAGGTGGTATCTGCACGCAGCCTAGCTGGTAACCTAGCATCTTGTGAAAGAAGCTTTTAATAGAACACTTTGTTATGAAACTCTCTTGGCTAGTTCTACTCTGAGTCCGGCTCATGAGTATCCGCTTTGCTACTCTGGATTTGGTTTGAAATCCTTACTTCAGACCATCCCTTTTCACTTTGCATTTTTTAACTGGATCTCTTCCTCTTTATTGATGTTAAGAGCATCCTCAGTTGTTTCTTTCTTCTGAGCACGATAACATCCTGTTTGTCACATACATTCCTTGCAATGCAGGAGAGTTAATCCAATTGTTGTATAGGAGGTTATAAAATCCCACGCTATGCAGTATATAGGAATTCATCAGCAGATTAACAAAAAATACTGTTGCCTATTTTATGGTATAAGATATGCTAAAATATATACAGGTAGTCCTCGTTTAGCGACTGTTTATTCAGCAGCCATTTGCAGTTACAACCATAATAAAAAAGTAACTTTAAGACCAATCCTCATATTTATGACTTTTGCAGATAAGGATAAAGGACAGTTGAAGCAAGAGCACAAACACAGTTTCACTTAGTGACTGCTGAGTGAAGAACTAAGTTGCTGGTCCCAGGTCATGATAGCTAAACAAGGACTACCTGTAAACCCTTTTTCAAAGAATCCCTGATACAACATGGCGCCAATTAAAGCAGCTTTCCAACTTCAGTGTCTAATATTTGGTATTGTGCCATGCATAATTAATATCTTTAAGAGGTAGTCCACAAAATAAACTGATTTACTTCTAGCCAACAATTTAGTTATTTTTCGGATGAGGCTCTTATGGTGCAATTACAATAGCCTTGGTCATAGTCCCAATGTCATTGTTTCCCATACGTTTTCCTACTACTTGTTCGGGTCTTTTTTTTCCCCCAACCACATAAAAACTGGTAAATTGACAATGATAGCATTATGTCACGGTGTTTTTTGGGAGAAATAATCCTAAAACTCATTTGGAAACAAACTGATACCCAAATTAACATTAGTGTTGTGGCTGCATTTTTCAGAAGCTGCCCAGGAATTCTTCGATGAGAAGGTCAGAATGCAATTATGTGGTATAATCATAATTATGTGGTAAATCAGGGTTCTCCGAGCTTGTCAACTTTAAGACTTGTGGATTTCAGCTCCATGTTAGCTAAAGAATTCTGGGAACTGAAGTCCACAAGACTTAAAAGTTGACAAGGACAGTTTAATCATCAGTGCCAATCATCATGCAAGGTGTGGGTTATGCTAGGTTGCTTATCCTGTACCCCACATGACTTGAAGGTGCCCCATAGTTGCAAGTGGTTCTCAGAACAGACAGATATAACATTTCTTGAAACTGAACATTGACCACTAGAAAAAGTAATGCAGCTGGGCCCATTCAGATAAAATGTACCGTACTTTATCAGTCTAGAGCTCTTAGAATCCCATATTTAGTGCTGTGAATCATTCATAAGAGATGGAATTGTTAAAGTTCCTGGACTGTCTTTTAAAAGGGCAAGATTTCTTTAATAGTCAAAAGAATAAATGATTTCCTGGATCTTTGGTAAGAGAGTTGCAAATCATTTCTTCCTGGAAGCTGCATTAACTTTTATCTCTAGAGCTTTCCATTTCTTTTTCTGATACGATTTCTTGTTTTTTTGCAAACTCTTACTAACGATTATTAAACTTTTCCCTCAGAGTAACAGCCACACATCTTGGTGTAATCCAAAGAGTCACTGGAAGTATCTAACGTCCATATTTTAGTAACACAGTCATTCTAAATAGAAGTTTTAAAAGGCATCCTATGCGTTCACTGATGTATAATGAAAAGCACATTATAATGTAAATTACATGGCTCATACAGCTTCATGGAATTAAGTACATATGCAGTTTCAGTATTTCAGAGATCTGACAGATGGTGCTTTGGACCAAATGGCTTTGTATTGCACTTAATAAACATTTTCCTATGATCGCAGCTGGTTTTTTTTTTTTAAAAAAAAATATGCTATGTGTAAAAAAAAACAAAAAACCTTGCAGCTTGACTGTTAATGAGGGCAACGATACAGATTTTATACAGGCCTAAATCTCAATAGATTAGGCAACAAAAGCAGAATATATAACTTCTACCTGGAGATGTTACTAAAATAATCCAATGGCCAAAGTTAAAAGGATAAGGTACTCAAGATTAGCCTTAAAAATTAGCGTCAATAGCAATGTGATCTGTCTTTAAGAAATATCGTATTGAAAAACTTCAGTTTGCATCTGTTTAGCAGCTGAGATACATGTGAAGAATAATTGAATAACTTTTGTGAATACATTTGAGTGCCCAGCTGAAGCTCCTTTTTCAACCTAACTGTTGCCACTGCAAAACATATAGTTGGGATAGTACTGTTGGGATATAACAGCTGCACAAAACAGTTAAGCTTTACATAACAACACAGGCTAGCACATGATAATTTAAAATCTGGTTAGTGAACAGTTGATGTTAAACAAGCATTGGCTGGTTAGTGAACAGTTGATGTTAAACAAGCACAACTCTGATGTGTTTAACCCTGATTTATTAAGACATTGTGTTTATGCATAACATTGCTATAATAAACCAAGGTTTACAAATCATGGCTGGATCACAATCATGCTAAAATGAAAACTAATTAACCACATAAAGGTTTCCTACAAGGGAACACAGCCAATTACTTTAAGATGATAACCATACATTCTATTGCAAGAAAGACTGTTGTTATTGTAAACTTTACTTAATTTAGATTATGTATGACAACTGGATCAGAGCTGGAGCAGAGGGAAGGGAGACAAATGATAAATGCATCATGACATCATAAAAATGACACAACTTACATCTTTGCATTAGAAGTCATGATGCAATTACAGTACACAATCACATCATTTCATAGACATTATGATGCCTGTTTTATTTTGACTTCACTGTGACTGATTTACAGTTGTCACTTTCTATCACAACACCTAGCTATATCAATTATATGGGTTGAGGATATTATCTCGCATTAGCCCATCCTTGTCAGTAACAAATGATAATATGGAATGTAATGGAGAAACTCATCACAAAGTGACTCTATTTAAAAGATGTTTAGTGGGTAATTCATTATTGGAAGTTGGCTCATTAATGGGTTAGCAGGAAGGAAAGAATAGAAGCAATATTTAGAGCACAATATAAAGGAGAAAGCCTATTTCCATGATTAGTCTCTGCTTGGGAAGATAAAAAGAGAATTGCTTTGGAGCTATGGAGTTTAGGCCAGACTTTCCCAGCCCCAGTATTTCTATCTAGGTCAGGGGTGGGCAAACTTTTTGACT
>JAEANM010002846.1:0-23538 GCA_017656035.1 Myanophis thanlyinensis | reverse complement strand
TCCAATATTTTCAACCAATCTATTATAATTTCTATATTTTCATCTTCAATTACCTTATTACGACTTATATTGGTTTTGATTGGCCAAAATACACCAAATTGTATCTCCTTCTCACATCTCATCTTTTACCTATAAACGAATCCTTAAAACCTCATTGTTCAGTCCTAGTCAGTAAGAGTCTATTAAGGATTACTAGAGGTAACGATTTATCTATTTTAAATCTTGATCAAATAAACCAATTTTATATTCCTTTTACATTTAACAATCTTGAACTTTAATCCTTTCAAATGATGTCCTAGAAGTTGACTCATTTTTATTTCAACTTTGCCCCTTCTCACAAAATTATTTGAAAGTTTTAACAAATTTTATTTATAAATCCAATATAAAAAAGATATCCAGGTTGCTTTTTTGTTTATTTTTATATCCCTTTTAATTATTAAGTTATTAACTAATTTCATTTCTATATCCAGTGTATATCTTTACTCATATCATTCCTTCAGCCTGTCATTTTTAAATCCACTTTCAGATCTGTCTGTTTTGTTCAGTAAATCCTGTTCCTATTCCATAACATCTTTTAAAACACATCAGTCTATATAGTGACAACTCTTAAAATTAAAATCTGGGTCTATTGTTCACAAATATCCCTCAATATATCCAGTGTTAAATTATTTTGCTCCATTCTGTATTAGTGAACCAAATTTAATAGTTCTTTTCCTTTAATTGTAATCTTTAGTTCCTTTTGGTTCCCTCTAGTATCAAACCTTCAAAGTCCCATCCTATCATGATTTTTTTTTTTAAGAATTCAAAACAACAGCATTTTCCCATGGGAAGGATTATTTCCTTTAAATTTCAAAATCTTATTTCAAATTCATCCGGATTCTAGTCCATTCCAGCATCCACATTCTAATAACTGTTTTGCTATTTATTCCTAAAAAGGAATTTTCTGAAGTCCCTAAGCATATATTTAAATTTTGTTTTGCAAAGGAATGAAGGAGACTCACCCGGTGTTATAAAACATATCATTCCAAAGCTGAAAAGCAGCCTTTGGATTGCTTGTATTTGGGCTTGACTTAGATTTGGTGATAATTGCTATTGAAGTTAAGTAGGTACTTGTATGTGCTTGTTTTTTTTTCCAGCCCACTAGTGAAGAAGATTTGTGTCCCATCTGTTATGCACATCCGATCTCTGCTGTATTTAAGCCATGCTCCCACAAATCATGCAAGTGAGTAATCCTGCAGAAGCAGACATTTCTCTCCTTTATCCTGCTAACTGGATAGCAGCCATGCTGGAATGCATCACAGCTGTACACCAGAACTAATCTAGTGGTGGTCATTTGAATCCCTTTAAACTCCTGGAAGAGACCCAAGCCCCATAATCCTCTTAAAGTGGCTGCTTTTGCAGCAAGGATCTTATACTCCCATGAAGTTATACAATAGAACTAGTACTAGTTCAGACTCAGGGAAGTGGGGTTTCTGACTGCAAGGAGGATGGATTTGAAAAGCATACAGGTGGTTGATTCCTGGGGAAAACTTAGAAAATCAGAAGGGAAGATTTGCTGTAGTGATTGGAAGCATCCTTTTATTTTTGACAGTAACTGTGAACAAAGCAAGCCAAGTTAATTTGTATCAGACAAGCTAGATGGCAAATTGTTTAGCTTTTAAGAGAGAAGTAGACACACTGTTGCATGCCTGAAGGTTCCAAGGATTATTTACCTTTGTTTTGTAGTGTAGGCAGGAATTTTCTCAGAATAGATCTGAGCCAATATATAAACTCTGTCTTTTTAGAGCCTGCATCAACCAGCACCTGATGAACAATAAGGACTGCTTTTTCTGCAAAGCCACCATCACAGGAGTGGATGACTACATTAAACCAGCCACCTCCTAGTGCCTGGACCCTGCAGGGCAGGGGCCGCATGCCTGGGCAGCTTCTCCCGAGGACTCTTCCCCCCTCCAAGAGCATCTTGTCAAAAGTGGCTGTTTTTCAGCACAGCTGAGTTCAGTTTTATGACACCTCTTGTAGGACACACACATCTGTATGCATCACCCAGGCCAAATTGTATTCTCCAATCTTATTGAATTTAGGTACACTTCCTGTTGCTGTCATCAACTCCAAACCAACAGGTATTGGGCTTTTCCTATGGATTATATGCATAGGGGCTTAATGTGGTCAGGTTCTCTACCTCAGCCTGAATCCATTGTTCTTATCCTGCAACTACCCTAGGAAGTGTGTCTTGTACTATAGCTGGGACACATCCTCTTTGATGAGGTGCTCTCCATGGTAGAGTAAAAATGGATTCTCTGCAGCCAGCATCTCTCCTGTGAGTCCAGCTACTCACTAGCCAAGTGTGTTCTGGCTGCTGCTGCTACAGCAGCAGCACTTTGCTGTTTGACAGTGCATGTGTAGCTAGAGTTGGTTCAAATATTTGTGTGGGCATACCCTGCAGACACCATTCTCCTGTAGCACCTGATGTGATAGTTCTGGAGATTGCCAAGCAATACTCTACTGTGCAGTCAAAGGCGGCGCATGTGAGTGAAGGATTGTGGCACCTAACTGCCTAAAAAATTGAATCTGCTCTTTGAGAGTCTGGCTCCTTTCCTTTGATGGCAAAGTCAGCTAAAAAACAGGCCCTAGGCCAGGCTTTGGGGGGAGGATGGAGAAGGACTTAGTGATACAACAAGAGGAATAAATGCAGCCTAGACCACAAGGAGTTTGATCATGGGAAAGGCCAGGTTCAATAGGACCAATATTTGGTCCATGTATTATAAGTGGTGGGAGAAATATTGTTGATATTGTAGGCTACAGCAGACGCGAACCTGATTGCACTGCTATCTTCCACCAGCAGAAAGTGCCTGTGGCACACACCCTACACTGTGTGACTAGGTTGCCTGTACAATCCAGGAGCAGACAAGGATTTTTAAAAAATTTACTGTGTGTGACTTGTATCCAGAATGTTGGGGAGGGTAGCAAACAAGGAATTTAATTTAAGTGCATATATGGTTGTCTCTCTTCCCCTTCCCCTTCCAAACTGGAAGGGGATATTACTTCCATAAAATAAAATATTAAATTATTATTCCTTAAAGCTGTCAGATGCATATTCTCCACATTTCCAAGGTATTATTTCTGATGTAGATTGTAAGTTGCAGAGGGCTGGCACAGTACTTACAGAGATACTTGCAAGAAAGAGCAATTGGAGCGAACTGATTTTAAGGAGTATTGCTCTCATCTTTAGCGTCTCTTGATTCAAGTCTAGACAACACACGACATACCTCGAATTCATTAATTACAATAATTTCATTTGTTTTCATTACAGTATGATTTCATTAGAGAAACTTGTCCAAAGTTCTAAAGTTGCCAGTTATTCACCATAGGAAAGGAAGCAATGCAGTTTTCTAAGGCAATTAATTTCCAGGGAAAGTACTGGATTTTGTCCGCCTATGTACTTCATAAGCAGCAAATTCCACCCTACCATATTATACAACATGCTGTTCATTCCATTTCCCAGAACTATTGGATGCTTTCATCGACAAGCAGTGGTGAGCTGTTATACTATCCCAGATCTTGGAGCAAAGATGACTTGTCCTTCTCCAACATAGGCTACTGGACTCTGCTGTAGAACAGTGGTGGATCTGGCTCAGGTAGCCTATCCTATTTCACCCCATTCCCAATCCTGAATGACGCAACTGTAGTCTTGTCCATTCCTAGGACTCCACATAAAGATTAAGTCAGCAGCAAGGGAAAGTTAAGTATTTGGAGGGAAAAACTTGAACAATTAGAGAGTCCCTTGCCACCAAGGCACAGAGTGTGGTCGTTCCAATAAAATGTTCTGCCAGTTAGTCCAGCACTCAATCCAAGCTTGCTACATGATGATGCGTGGTTCTGGGACTGATTCAGCAATGGATTTGTGAGGCAGCACATTGGCCCCATTGAGGTAGAGTTCATCATTCACAATGACATCTTCCCCCAACACAGTGACGTTCTCCATCCGCACCTGAGGAAATAATGATGTGCAATTATACAGAGCTAAGCTTAGGAAAATATATTTTTTTAAAAGACTCTTTCTTATACAAGTCATGTGGCTATTCAGAAATTGATTCTTAACAGTTAACCACTCTCAGCTCCTGGGCTACTAAGGAAAGCAAAATCAAAATGCCCAGGGTGACACCCAAGGCTAAGTCTTCCTAGGTTTTCCTCCATGTAAGATTCTCAGATGTCACACAAGCCCTGCCATATCTGCAGTAAGGATGGAGAAGGCATGCATGAAGCTTTGTAGAGGCTTAATATGCTCATTTTGACCTATATTTAAGAAAAAAAATAGGTCCTAAATTTCTATCACACAGAGAGACTATGGGCTTCCAAAAGTTCTAAAAGAAGAAAAAAACCTCATTGTATAATACTGTCCTTTTTTCAATACATATATATAAAGGGCAATTCAACTTATTTTCTAAACTGTACAGAGAGAACCCTTCATTTTTAGGACAACTAGAGCTCACTTACCCATTGACCCACAGAGGAGCTCCATCCAACAATGCAGGATTCAAGCCAAGAGTGGGAACGGATGCGTGATCCCTTTAGAACAGTGCAACGCTTGATCCGAACACCATCCTCCACCACAACTCCTGCCCCAATTGTGACATTGGGACCAATACTGCAGTTCGATCCAATCTTGGCACTTGGGTCCTGAAATTTATGCAGGGTGGATAAAAATCAATGATTTTTTAAAAAAATAATAAAAATTGGATTTTTTAAAATTTAAATCGGAATTTTTTTATTTAAATCAGAGGGTTTTTTATTTTTATCAAATTTATTTTAATAAAATGCTTTTGGAATAAAAATGTATCTAAAGGTAGTTTTCTATTTAAGATACATTAATAATTTAGTTTATTCAACATGGAATGGAGCTTAATTATGTAGCATGAGGCTGTATATTCTACAATATTTACGTTTTTGGTAAACTCATCCAGTGAATCCAAGCTCTGCAAGCTGAGATAACATGCACTGCATTGATGCATTACACAATTTTACAGCACAGATAACAGTTGCTCTTTAAAAATTAAGATTTACATCAAGTTGATTTAAATCAAGCCTTTTTACTAGTGATTTAAAATGATATAAATTGTGATTTAAACTGACTTGGTTTAAATCAAATCTGCCCTGATCTTATGTGAAAGACAGCCTTATGATCCATCCTCAACAGTTTCCAGTTTCCCAAGTGGAGAAGTACTGTTCTTCCCTCTTCTACTCCCAGATCAGAACTACATAAGGTTGTCCTCCACTTACGACCACAATGGAGCCCAGAATTTATGTTAAGGAAGACAGTTAAGTGAATTTTACTACCCTATTTTACAACCTTTCTTGCCACAATGATTAACTGAATCATTGCAGGTGTTAAATTAGTAACATAGTTAAGTTAATCTGGCTTCCCCATTGACTTTGCTTGTCCGAAGGTTGCAAAAGATGATCACATGACCCCAGGGCATTGCAATCACCATAAAAGTGACCTAGTTGCCAACTGTCCCAATTTTGATCATGGGATGCTGCAATGGTCATAAGTGTGAAAAATGGTCATAAGTCACCTTTTTTCTGTGCTGTTGTAATTTCAAGTGGCCACTGAATGAATGTGTTTCCACCTTTCCCCACCCACAGAAAATAATGTTTTAAAATGAGATTACCACTAGTACGTTTCCCATACAGCCTGATCCAGAATGTAACCGCTCAGGCTGCTTCAGCCGCAAATATTGTAGGTATAGGCACATGCCCGTCAGGAAATCTTTTGGCTGCCCGATGTCCATCCAAAACCCTGCAGTGATAAAAGGTGTATGAATCAGGTAATCTATAACAGAGTTTCACTGGGATCACAGGTACAAGGGACACTTCATTTGGAAGCAGAAAAAGCATTAATGCTTCTGGACTGAGATTCCCAAACTTGACAATTTTATGTATTGTTTTGTAATTTAAGTAACATTCCTTTGCTTTAAAATAACAGAATAATCTTTTAGGAGAAAGCCAGTTTGGTGTTGTAGTTAAAGCATCATGCCGGAAATCAGGAGACCGAGTTCTAATTTCTCCTTAGGCATGAGGCCACCTAGATAAACCTGGGCCAGTCAATCACTCTCAGCCATAAGGAGGTAATGGCAATCCAGTTTTGAAATCTTTCCAGGCAAATTACAGGGACTCATTCATGTAATCACTAGGAGTCGTCAATTATTCAGAGGCACCAGGCACACAAGCCCTTCCCAAAAATCTTTTTAGCAGCCAAAAACTGATCTAAACATTTTTGGGTTGGTTAAGGGCCAAAAGTGAGTATATATGCATCATACAAAAAGACAAGGTTGCACATGATTCTAGGGCAGCAGGCTGCCCTGCTGTAAAACTAGCATCAGATGGATTTATTTTACAAATGTTTAAATTTATGTTCCATCTTAATGGTATTAAATGGTATTTAAAATGTCCTTTTATAAACCTCAAGACCAATTAGGTGTTTCTTCTAGAAAAAGCTGCATTTACTTAAGCCAGGAGTTCCCAGTCTTGGCAACTTTAAGATGTGTGGACTTTAGGGGTAGATACTTTGGAGGTAAACTCATGTTAGCCTAAGTCGGGTTCGCAATCTTGGCAACTTTTAAGACATGTAGACTTCAACTCTCAGAATTTCACAGCTGGCCACAGTTGAAGTTCACCCATCTTAAAGTTGCCATGTTTGGAAACCCCTGACTTAGGCTAACAAAAAAAATATTTTGTTTTGCAAACACGTTATTGTATAATTTTGAATCCTAGTCCAAAAGTATCAAAGCTTTTTCCTTACCGTGTAGTTCCATGGCATAGAGTTGTCCTTCCTCTGCCATTACAGGAAATATTTCTTTCTCAATTGAGGTAGGCCGCAGCTAAGGAAAAGATAAAAGAGACTCAGATGGCCATTCCAACAGGAGCTATATGACCCTCATACATTTATTTAACAAATGTATATGGTCATTCATCTCACCCAAAGTGGCTCTGGGTGGAATGCAACATAAAGTCAAATACAACAATTATGAAAACATACAAACTCATTATTAGAATAAGTAAAAGCAAGAGGGCCCAAAAGAGAATGAGTTGTTAGCCACAGTAATGGAAACATCTTAGAAGGTCACCAGACTCCTGATGACATAGGCAGGTCTTGAACGACTTCCAGAACATTTAACAGGGATGGAATGAACCGCATTTTCAGGCTGGAGGGTGGAAATGTTCCATAAGGCATGCAGAGAAGGCCCACCTCCTGCACCCACCTAGCAGAGGATACCCACCACGTGCCTTCTGTGCCAGATGTAATGGGATGGACTGATGTCATTTAGGGATAGGTAGTCCTTTGGATTACCCAGTCCCATGCCATGATGGTCTTTAAAGATTAAAATCAAACACCTTGAATTGGATCTGGAAGCAAACCCTAAGCCAATACAACAATACAACAGAGCAGAAGGATGACGTGCTGTTTTAAAAGCACCCAAAACTGCCTGTGCCACCTAATTCTGAATATGTTTCAAGGGCAGCCTCGTGTAGAGTGCATTACAAGTAGTCCAATCTGACCAGGGCTTGAGTGATTCTGAACATCCTGAATATTTACACAATAAGCTAACATTTTTTAGGCTTATTCTTCAGATCATTCCCATCAGAAGCGATAGCTAGTTGAACAAAGATATCCCCTCTGATCTATTAGGAGAAAAGCCATTTCAGAATTTGCACATCATGATAATCAAACATACCACCCCCATAGTCAAATGAGTCTAAGCACTATGGAAGAATCATCTGGTGTCCCACCATAACTAAAAAATGCCTTTGATCTCATTACAAGAAAGAAATGTCTAATGGAAATTAGCTTGTTGAAACCTCCATTTTACCCTTTGTGTTTCATACCTGAATGCGCTTTAATATACTTGGATTTAAGATGTACATGCCAGCATTGATTTTATTGGAAACAAAAACCTGAGGTTTCTCCACAAAGCGATGTATGAGTCCAGTATCTGCTTCACACACTACTACACCATATTTGGAAGGTTCTTCCACTTTTGTCACCTATGAGGCAAAGGAAACATTAGATGCAGTAAAGCAGCAATGGTAGTGAATCATAAATCAGAAAAAATGCACCTATCACATCTTAATATAAAATGCTATGCCTATGTTACTATTTTTATTATTAACCCATTTTAAAGTCTTTAAAAAGGACACTTAATTACTTGCTGTCCCAATACAACAATCTTAAGACATGGCTTGTTAGCCAAGATTTGCTGAATAAACAATGTGTTGCTGAGTTCACATGACCAGCCAATCCATAAACTATGTATTGCTAACCAGAATGATAAGATTCATGTAACAGCCTAATAACAATAAGCCACATTACTCAGTATTTTTAGTTTTATACTCCATCTCCATCTATAATTCGGCGTAGTATGTCAGGATTATCAATTTTCTTAAATATCCTACAAGATACGTTAACAGAGGACTATATAGCATTAGGTCTGCATTTATATTTTATTTCCTTTAATTCCTCTTGGTTTTGATAATAATGAAAGTTAATGTATACGGTCACCACACAGTGTTTGATTTCTTTGTTCCCAGCTAACCTGCTTCACATTTCTGGGAGCTTTGAATGCAGTAGGGATTAAAAAATGCCCTCAGAAAACACAAAACAATGAATCACAATCCCCAGGTACTTACCACAATGGTGCCTTCTTTTCCATGATGCCTGTGAAAGTGTACCATGT
This sequence comes from Myanophis thanlyinensis, assembly GCA_017656035.1. Lineage (NCBI taxonomy): Eukaryota > Metazoa > Chordata > Lepidosauria > Squamata > Homalopsidae > Myanophis > Myanophis thanlyinensis. The sequence goes on along the minus strand of JAEANM010002846.1, from coordinate 14,806 downwards.
CTGTGAAGGGAAAATCACAGATCACATCACTATTGAGTACAAAAAAAGGCTCTGAATTTTCAGCCAAAAGTTCCTGTGCTAGTGCCAGTGGGCCAGCTGTGGAGGAAACAAGAATTATCAGTGTCCATCTGATTATAAGCCCTTGAGCAGCCATAACCAACAAACACTGCTAAACTCAGTTACCTGTGCCCAGTGGTTCCTTCTCATGTGACAGAGAAATCCGAATGTCCAACTGAGAACAAAGAATAATTTGGAAATGCAGTTAGAAGAAAAGAAGAAGCAAGCATCTGTGAGTGCATGGCCATGACTCTATCCATAACTGCCTCTAGAAAATATCTCAAATAGGGCAAGTTCATTATATCACCAGCTGGTTTACGGCAACTTGCAGATTGTTGACTCATTGCTTATTATTTAAATGTGTAAACACATCAAATAAAGCTGCTAATGAGGTAATTTAAATGAGAGAAAGAATTCTACTTAGCTACCTTGGAAAATTCTTAGGTTGTCTATTTCTTAAACCATATTCAAACATCCTAATGCTAAGCACTCCTACTTAGAAACAAGTCTGTTGAAGGTAACGGGATCTATTTAAAATTAGGTGCACATAACACTTCTGCAGGCATGGCATTCCATAACCATCAAGAAGTTGTAGTATGGGGTTCAGGGCATTCCTTGGAGAAAAGAGAAAAGGAAACTTCTTTCAAGAACTTTGTAAGTTAACTTATCTTGGGATCCAGACCAAAAGGTGCAAGGCAAACTAGGGAGCCAAAGGGAAAAAAATTGTCCAGTCAGTACAGTGGAGAAAGTACTTCTATTATAACATTTTATGTGTGATTTTGTCACAACTACTACTTCAAAAACAATAGTCAAACCACAAGTACTGCAAAAAATAATGGCCAAATTGTGCTTGAAGTAATTTGTTCAAAACATTTTACAAGAAAGGAGATAAAAAAATCTTAAGATCTAATTGTTTATTGCAGAGGTAGCGATAATTTGATATTTTTCAGATGTTGAATCCATCTACATAAGTGAACATAGCCAATAGTAAGCAATCAAGATAGTAGTGCAGCATCTTCAAGAGTCACTCCTTTTACATTATCTATGAAAATAATCCTACACATTATTAACACTTCTAGAAGATATATCAAGTAATGAAGTTGAATGTACAAAATTATGGAAAGTTACAGAAAAGCAGTATCATGACACCCAGAGATGCATACCCTATTTTAACACTATACAGCAGGGATCTTATATAAGGAATTATGAAAAGAGTTGTGCTTCTTTCACTTTTCTTCAACATGTTGCTCTATATGTTAATTAATTCTCCTCTCCCAATAAGCATCCTTATTTTAAGAAGATTCTAGCATAAAGAAGTAATTTAGCTAAGCTTAATACTAGCCATTTTTTGCACAAGCCAAGACAAAATATCAAACTGTAGAATCGTTAGTTCATTTTTATTGCAACAAAATATTAAAACTGAAACATCATATCCCTAATTCAGTAGCATTAAAATTATTAACTACCCAGCAGTATGCACATGTATATCTTTTAACTACCCTGTGGCAACTGCTATTGAGTTGAGAGTAGAATAACTGGAAACGATAAATCACTGCAGTACAAAAGAATAATACCTCAGCAAACGCAAATAAGAACTGATTTACTCTACCTAATTAGTCCATGTAAAAAAACAAAAAATCTCACCTCAAGTCACTTACCCTTTGCTCTTGTTCTTTCATCTCCTTCTCCAGTAGTTCTGACATATAACTCACAGCAAGGATCACATGATTAACCCCTGCCTGTCAGAAAAAGATGAGCATTCAACATGATTTGAAGGCCTGGGGTTGATTCAAGGGATTGTTTTAAAATGATTGTCAGAATTATAATATCCCCAAATAATTATTCCTTATTATTATTAGAAATGCCAAATCTTGGCTCAGAAATCCAAAACGTTGAATCCTCATTGGAGATTATTCTGACGTCCTGGAAGTGACTTTGAACAGTCAGAGTTTCCTGTCCTAAGAAAACTGACTTAACCAAAATACCACATGTTTAGACAACACCTAACAAGTTAGATTACTGCCTGTTGTCATGTTGTGTGCCAAGTGCCCTTGATTTCAGAAGTTATTGGTGAATAGCCACAACTAAAACTCTTGTAGAAGCTAGATGCTTTAGATACAGACTTATTATGCATCAATTACATTATCCACAGTGTAGCTGTTTATAACAATACAACAATATTGCTGCAATCAAACCAATGTGCTACTTAGTTTCTAAAACCAAATTATTTAGTACCATGCTATCTACTTATATCCATATGATTCTATTGCATCATTAAAATCAATATTGGGTTTTACTGTCTGGTCTTAAAATAACAATGATTAGACTGATGTGAATTAAGACATTGCTTTTTATATACTGGTACTACATTTCAAGAATACGTTTGCCAGGAACTATAATTTGACCATATCAGTGCATAAGAAAAAATATCAAAAATTCTAAAAGCACACTTATTCCAACCAGCATTTAATAAATATACTGCAAGATATGAGATTGATTCAAAAGTACTATATAAACAAATATTAAATGTCATCTAAGAGAGTTTTATGTAGTGGTTAATGCATCAGGCTAGAAACCAGGGGACTGAATTCTAGTCCCACCTTGGACTAGGTGATCTTGTGCACTTTCTCTCAGCCTTGGGAAGGAAGCAATAGCACAGAGCTTCTGAAAAACCTCATCAAGAATACTGTGGGGGCTTTGCCAGGCAAATGGACATGGTTGAACAGGAGGAAAATAAAACATCTAGGTAGATCATTCAATTCAAACCTTGATTGTCAGAGTACAACATGTGTACAATAAGATTGGCTGAGCCTCCCTCCATGCAAACCCCCAAGCCAATACCACTCACAGTGAAAAACAAAATCCCTAACCCAGTGCATCCTACTAACAAACACATAATCCTTCTGCACCTTGTGAACTTATCGCACATCATGCCAGCCCCGCAAATCAATTGTATTATTGTGGTAGTTATTTCATTTTGCTTCAGAAGTCCATGGATAAAAACTGTTCTTCAGCCTGTTTGTGCTGCTGCCTATCCTTCTAGATCTCCTTCCAGATGGCAGGAGAGTAAAGAAGAGCTGATCAGGGTGTGAGTCGTCCCTGAGGATTTTCCTCACTCTTCTAATGCAGCAAGTCCTAGCAATGTCATCCAGTGGTATCAGGGGACAGCACACAATGTTTTGTGCTGTACTCACCACCCTCTGTAGTATTTTTCTATCCATGGCTGTCAATAAAAGGTCATGGCTATGCAAATCGTCTAACCCTGAATGCCTTTCCTAAGAGAAAGAAGTAAGTGTGATAGTTGGAAATTCAACTTTGTTGTCTGAAGCAGACAAAATGCTATTACTTCAATTCCAGATTTAGTCTGATTCACACATTCACCCTTTTTCTAGTAGAGTACGAAAATATCAGACACGTTGATTTCTCTCTATGGCAAGACAAGGTCAATTTAAGTCCAATGGGATTTCAGTTTTACTGTTGGAAGCCACCCAAAGTAGCCCCAGGGCAAGGTGGGCGGCAAATAAGTTTAACAAATAAATAAATGCTTAAAAGAGACAGAGTGATCCAAAGAAAGCTCTGAGTCAAACGCAAGCAGAAAACACCCCCATTTATCTCTTTTTTTAAAAAAGTGTTCCGTTAAAAGCTCTGTGTCAGGCACCAATACAACAGGTAGAAATTTCCCACACAAATGCAACAAGGAAAAGATTTTTTTTTTTTTCATTTTCCGCTGTTCGGGCATCTTTGGCAGGAAGAAATCACTCGTCCCACACAGAGGCATCTTGGATGGGGCTCTACCTCCCCTTCCCCTACCTTCACTAAAGCCTCCACCTGGTGCAACAGGATGGGCTTGTTGCAGAATTCGACCAGCGGTTTAGGGATGCTGAGGGTCAGCGGTCGCAGCCGAGTGCCGTAGCCCCCCACCAGGATCAGCGCCTTCATCTTGGCCTGAAAGGAAAGAAGGGAAATGTAGCTTTGCGGAGCCCAGTCCTCCCCGACCGCTCTCGGCTACCCTAAACCTGCCTGCGCGCCCCTTTCTCTCCAGCTGGAGCGCCTTCCCTCTCTCGCCCCGTCCCGTCCCGTCCCGTCCCGTCAGCGAAGCTTGCCAGCGCCCAGATCCCACCCTCCGTGTCTGCCCTCAAGAGGATCCAGTCTCCCCCGCATCCCACCTCGCGCCCTCACCCGCGGCTCCCGATTCCTGCCAACTCAGAGACTCCTCCCCGCTCGCGGGAGCCAGAACCGACGTCCACGGCATCCCTCCCTCCCCGACCCCACTCCGCTTCCCGTTCGAACCTTTTGACCAATCAACGCGGCTGACGTGGCCGGCTACTCCTATCCTCCAATAGCGGAGCAGAAGAATCGCACGCCTCGGCCAATCGCAGGAGAAGCTACCGTGTTGCCGTGGCAACGCGGGGTCGGTCTCTGAGGCGGACGTTTGCGTCAGATCGGAGCGAGCCTTGGACACGTCGCTGGTTTCGCTATGTAGTTAAGGGTGGCAAGTCCCGCCTTTCGGGAAGACGGATTTCCTGGGCCTTCGAACGGGCGCGCTACGTCATCCGCGGTTCGAAATGCGACGCGAACCTTAGCTACGAGGGCTCCGCCTCAGGGAAAGCTCTTCGCGGCGGTAAGCTTAGACGCTTAGACGCCGGCAGCCCCTGCGCCGTCCGTCCTCGCCCGGCTTCAAGCGAGAAGGAGACGGGTGGAAAGGAAAAGCCAGGGGGGCGGCAGAGCCGTGTTCGTAATCGGGCTGCCGGGAACAGACGAGTCGTCGTGTTTCCCCCGTTGTGTGTACTTCACGACGGCACTGGGCGGACCGCTGTCCGCTCCCTTTCCGGCATGATGGAGCTTTGCCCACCGCCTCTCTATCTGAGACTAGTGCGGGTTAAGGACGTTTGCCTCTGATAAGTCGTCCGAGACCCCGCCTGTCCTATTAAAAATACGGAAATCAGCCGGGTCGGACAGATTCGTTAAAGGCGGCATAGATTTCCAGCTGTGGAGTTTATTTTAAACTCTTCATAACTAGTAGCAGCGTCAGGTATCAGAAATAGCCGCTCGGAGGCTTTGACTGAATAGGATTTCCTGGCACGGTGTCCTGTATTTTCTGAAAAGCACTGGAAGGGTGTATAAATAAAAAAATATATATAATCAGTAATAAAAGAAATAATAAAAACACTTTGATTAATGGAAATGTTATGCTTCTGTGGAAGTGTTTGAATTTTCAAAAACTTCCTCATCCAGTAAGGGTGGAAAATGGCACTTATATTTATATATTGCTTCACAGTGCTTTACAGCCCCTCTTTAAGGGGTTTACAGAGTCAGCCTATTTCCCCCCCCCCTCCACACACACACACAATCTGGATCCTCACTTTACCCACCTTGAGGCTGAGTCAACCTTCAGCTGTTGAGAATTTGTTGAGAATCAAACTGCTGGCGGCCAGCAGTCAGCAGAAGTAGCCTGCAGTATTGCATTCTAACAATGTAAAAAATGGAAGGAATCCCATTAGCATAGGATGCCTGCATGTAGTATAGTGAAGTAATGGTTGTTATTGTTGTCTGCCACTTTATTGAAGCTGTTATTTTGTTCCAGAGTGAGGAACCATGGCATTGGAGCCAGTCCCCTGCGCCATTAAGAACCCAGTAGCACTGCAAGTGGGAGACATGAAGACCGAGATAGGCCGGCCTGGTGTTCTGGTGATCGATGTTTCATTTTCACACCTGCAGACCATGGATGTAAGTATGAAAAAAGCAGATGTCAACAACAGATAAATTACACTAGTCTACAAATTTTGGGAAATTACCAACCTCCGAGATAAAACATGTTAATTTTATATATTTGGATTAGATGAATTAGAAAACAGGTGATAAAGGTGCTGATTGGCTAAAGTTTTCAAGATATTTCATAATAAAGATTTATACACAGTCACAGATGAATATATTTGCATATGGGAGGGACATATCTAATGATCATGATGCCTCGTAACTTCTCAACATAGTATGGTAGAACATTGAAAATGGCACCACATGGAAGTATATACATTTATCTTCACTTTGAGACAGCAAGGTAGATGACTATGAAAAACACATGGAAAATTTGCTTAGGTCCTATAAAACACTTGGTGCAAACATGCCACTGAAAATTCACTTCTTACACTTGCATTTAGACTATTTCCCTTTGAACTGTTGGGCAGTGGGTGATGAGCATGGGGAAAGATTCCACCAGGATATTGCAGGTATGAAGAAAAGATACTAAGGGAAATAGAGTCCATCTATGCTTGTTGATTACTACTTCACAGTAATCTCCCCAGAGATGATCCTACAGCTGTTCACAAGAGAAAAACCAAAAAGCGCAGTTTAGATACCGAATAAAGATGGAATCTTGTCGTTTGATGTTAGAGCATGTCAGTTTTTCATGCAAAAAGCATGAAAATGTTGCATGGCAAACCAGTAAATAAATGGAAACATTCTCATTGCTATATCACATTTTGTAGAAAAGTTATGGAGCATAATCGTACATCCCTCTCGTAATTATAAATTATTTTGATGCAATTTTGATCTGAAGCTAAATCTTAGAAACTGGAATCAATTAATACTCAGGATTTAATTTTCCTTTATTAGTAACTCTGTTCTGGTAAAATTAAGCTACTTTCATTTCCAAGGCTTTCTCCTTGAAGACCAGTGTTATTCAGAAATTGAAATTGATTTAAATCTCATAGCTAAGGTTATCTGTAAGCCAGACGTTCCTATTCCAAAATTTATATTTCTAATTTATTCATCTGATAGTTTCAAATCAAAATTGTTTCACTTTGCTTCTATAAACAATATAGAACATTTATTTAAAGACTTATTGCTGGAGATGTTCTGAGAAATAAAAAGTATTTATGAAAGTTTTCTCTATTCTCTTCACTATGTTACATCTTGCTTGCGGTGGATTCTTGTTTTTATTTCAGTTACAGGCAGTTGCATTCAAAAATTACTATACTGCCTTTTTGACCCTTCGAGTACAGCGGCGAAGTTCTGCAGACGATGGGAATGAAAGTCCTTCCAAATGGGTTACTTGTCTACGTAATTTTTGTTTGATGCCTAACCCACATACAGAGGAGGGTTCCCAAAACTACTTTTCTATTTCCAGACATCAGGTCAGGATTTCAGTTTCTACTGGGGAAGTGGGGAATTTCATTTGCTCCAAAGGAATAACGTAGTTCTGGAAACAGGCAGTGAAACAAGAATATCTAGTAATCACCGTAAGTGCCCTAACAAATATTCTGATTGGAAATGTTTCCACGTGCAGAAAGGAAATAGTTCTAATGAACTTGTTTAGAAAAAGTTTCTCATCATGAGGTGTAGGAATCCCTTATATCTCTTCTGCATTAAAAAAAAAAAACTAGCTTAGTGGGGTTTGGACTTTGGAGATTTGACATCCTCAGCTTGTCTCCAAAATCTGCCATAATCATTCCAGTTGATCAGTTTTACTTTTATTTTATTGCCTGAAGATGTAAAAAGGATATGAGGGAACTTGTTCTATATTGCATTCCCTAACTGTCCGTTTTTGCATTTTTATTTCCTCCCCAAATGTCACATTTGGCTTCTCAACATTACAGGTTTTAAATTAATAAAGCCTTTCTGAGAGTATGAAATGAGCAATAGATTGTTTGCATAGAGAAATACTGAGAAATTCTTATTTTTCACCTTTATTGGGAAAGGTGGGATTTTTTTTATTTTATATAAATCCCTTTATTAGGATTTTTCCCACTCTGGGTTGTGGCAATATCATTGATAAGTTGAATAAGTATAGTTCTAGCATTCATCCCTGTATCCCTTTAAAAGTCAATGTTTTTTGTTAAATGACTTACTGGGGTGAGTCTTAATAGTAGCTACATCGTGTTTCCATCATCAATTGTAATATCTAGCTACCTTCCCTTTTGGCCTGTTTCAATTAGTTTTGTTTTTTTTCAAACATCATGATCTTCTGCAATGATTTTTGTTCATATGTGTGTTTGTGTGTTCGTGCAGACACACACACGTGCCACATTCTTTAGCTTCCTTATTAATGCTTTCTGTGAGCTGTCTGGTTTTATTTAATCTTACATCAAAATTACACACTCTTTATGTAGTCCATGGTATTTTTTAACAATTTTCTTCAGTTGTAGAATATAAAATAATTTGGGTTTCTTCATTCAGCCTTTCTGGTTGTCCAATTCTTACAGCTATATATTACAAGTAGAACAGTTATGACCTTGAGAGTGTATTTGTTCTCCTTGTGATATCTCCACATTTTAATATTTTGTCTCAGTCTATGATAGTCTTTTTTTCAAGTAGTAGACACATTTTTATTTCATATCTATAGCTGCTGTTTCTTCTTGTTTTTGTGTTCATAGCAGAATATGATTTCAGCTTCTGTGGGATGTGGGTCAAGCTTATTGAGTTTTCTTGTTGCCTAAAATGAATGAAGAGTGCATTCTGGAACATTCACTTACTCCTGTGCAGAGAAGGTGCTGGAAGGTGGTGATGGGGAGTGGGGTAGGTAGGATATTTCATTGTGGATATAGGCAGTGGCTGAGGAAACAGAAGGTAGTGGGAAGATGGGGAGTGGGCCATGCTAGCTGCTGCTAAGGAGACAATAGGACCAGATTAACCCCACTACTGGTTTAATCAAATCAAATCAAATCAATTCATCACATACATATACATAGTACGAAATGCAGTGAAATGTGTTTTCGATCGCTCGCGAGGTAGTAGGCAAAGGGGGTAGTATAGACAGGGAGGGAGATTATGGAGTAGTTAAGAGAGGTAGATTATTTAAGAGGTAGTTTAGAAATTATTATAGTCCTATGTTTGTTATGGTTTGGTTTAGGGTCCGTAGCTGCTTCTTAAGTCTTTTTTTAGGGCTTTTTTTTTTTTTAGGGCTTTTTTCCCCTTCTAAACTGTAGCTGATATAGAAAGGTGTAGCAGAACTTCGTGAATGTGATGATTTGTTCCTGGATCTAAACCAAATGTTATTGTTTCCCTAATGCCAAGCAAAAATTATTAATGTTCCCCAATCACATAATTCCATAATAATAGCATGTGATGATACTGTAATTTAATTTCATTATCAAGTTTCTGTTAATTATATAAGCGTATATGCTTCAGTAATGCTTTGTCTTTGTATTTTCCTAGATGCTTTGTGATGTGGATCAGGTGGCTGCCATGCGTTTCATCCTGCGCCAGCCTTCTCCAGTATGGTTGCATTTTACAATTGAGGAGCTGCAGTTTTTTTCTTTGTGTCAGAAGGTACATATTCAAAATTTTGTCAAAGTATGATTCTTTAGCAGTTGTTCTGATCCTACCAGGATGTTTACAGTGACTTGCAAATATATTTAAAAGATGGGAAACTAAATATGTTCTAAGTTGCAACTGCTTATATCATTGGTCAAGCTGGCTGAGGAAGCTTATAGTCTTGATTCACAACATTGGGTGGGGTACCTGTTCCCAACCATCCTCATTCACGTAGTCCTCACTCAATCTGTCCTTTGCCTGACCCTTTCCCTCTGCAATTATATTGCATTGATGTGTAGAAGAGCATCTTACTCTTTTAAAACTTCTCTCTAAACTCTCCACTCTGCAGTAGGAAAGAGGGTCAAGCAAAGGAGACATTGACTGCAGGAATCACTTGCTTTCTTCTTCCCTCCCCCAGCAGATTGGAATGCAAGGAATTTCAGGAAAATACTGTAAGTTGTTTGTGTAGCAAGCTTGCAACTCCCAGGCCAGGCTGCTGATATAATTACATTGCTTTTGATGTGTAAAAGAGAAAACCTATTATCTTTCAATCCCTTTTTCTGTCTGCTCTTCAAGGGGGAGGTGTGTTGTCCTTTGTCACACATCAGACAAAGGGCAACACATATTGGCTCTAATGGCGACCAACAAGGGATGCTGTGAGGGATGTAAATAGGCCATAAAGTTGTTTTTTTCAGCATCATTGTAACTCTGAATGGTCACTTCAAGTGAACTTGTTTATTTGCTTGTTTGTAGTTACTTGCTTGTGTCATTTTGCATTGAACTTGAACTTGTCCATATATCTCTGACATCCATAGAGCAAATATGGTAATTACTTTTCTGCCAGATTCCTAATACACTAATGATAACATTTATAATTAGTAATGTTGAGGAAAGTAACTGCCTGTATTACTTAGTGTGCACAAGACCTATTAATTTCAACGTACAAACTAAATGGAAATCTGAAGCTGACCTTAGAGGCTTTTTTTTCTGAAAGAGGTTTTTTTCAGATAAAGAAAAGTTGTACTTCGTAACTCTTGCATCTTATCTGTAAAGTAATATAATTCCTAATGGTTTTATATACTTGGAAACAGCTAAAATAAATAGCTTTAAAGGTAAATCTTCACTGGTTCTAGGAAAGTGAATGGTGAAGATAGAGTGTGGTGTGTATGTTGCCTGACTTTGTTGTGTGTTTCTCTCGGACTGCCTTCTCTTTACAGAGTCCTCAGAAAGGCTTTCCAGCTTGGCTTTCTCATCCTTCTCCTCAGGAGCAGCCAACAAGCTTACATGATGTAAGTATTACTGTGATAGGTTGTTGTTTTTTACTGACATGTTTCGCAGTAAAGATATATAAGTTTAGTCTGGCTGCTGATTGTTAGCAGGTCCTAGAGAGGAGAGACTTTCAGACAGAGTTGGTCTTGCAAGAGCAAAAGCAGCAGAGAACTGCATATATGAATATAAATATTCTTTACTTTCAGGGTCTTCCTGATGCTGACAGAGTGTCTTCTGAACTGCAGCAAATGTGGGTTTTAACGGAGATGCTCCAGGCCAGCCAACCAGTAGCACGGATTGGGCGCTTTGATGTTAGTTTCTCTATTCTTCTGCTTCTTGTCTTAGAAGTGTAGTTATTACTGAACAACACTCAGAACCTCTAAGTACTGCAAGTGGGTAAAGTACCCGCTTTCTCTATATAAAGCCTCTTTTAAGATATTTACCCACAGAGCTTCTGTGATAATTTCCAAAGACCCTTACTGCAAAAAATCCACATCTATAAAATTAGTGGCTACTAAAATGTACAAAATGATGATTATCCTGATTTTTGGGGGTGGAGTTGTAACCCACGTAGTATGCAATTGCTATTTTCATTATATGTTCCTTTAAGGAACTTAGCCTGGTTTAGCATTGTTTTCTAGGTTAATTTGGCACAGATTAAGGTAAAAGATAACTGGTCAAAGTTTATTATCTTTTAGGCTGTCAATTTGAATTGGTGTAATCTTTGTCCCTATGGTCCTTCCAGTGTTAGGCTGCATATTTTAATAACTCTGTTCATTAACCATGTTTGGGCTGATGAGAGTCCAGGACCAGTTAAGCACTGCTTGAGTCCAAATTCAGCTTTCTTCCCCTAGATTACATTGTCTAAATAGGGAGAGGGGAGGAAGAATTGGATCTATGAAAAAAAGGCATTATTCAGTATGCTCAACTTGTTGACTTGTTTCTTGTGTGTATTTCAGATAGAGGACTCCTATGACCTTAATCTACTTTCTTATACTTGAATAGTTTCAATACAAAAAGCAAGGCTTCCAAGCAGGGCTGAACGCTGCATTGTTGTCTGGCCTGAGCAGGAAAAAGGAAGATTAAGCAGGAGCACGAAGATTAAGACATGATTGCTTCTGTGATTCAGTTTCATGTTCCAACAATTATCCAATTAGGTTCTGGTTCCAGTTCTGTGGTAATCTGATTTTCAAACATGTATCTTGCACTGAACCCTAGAAAGTTAGATTATCTAAACTGAAGTTGCCTAATTAAGGCTGGTTTCTCTCCTGATCTGCTTTTCCAAGCCTTGCTGCATGATATATGTTTCTTTTTAAGGCAAAATGAAATATATTTAAGGCTCTGGTACTGGGAGCATGGAGCATGGAAGAAAGGAATCCTTCATTTTTATAAATAGTGACTTGAGATATTATAAGGAGGATGAAATGACTTGGGATATTGGAGTCTAAGATTGAAAAAAGGCAAGTCTAAAAAATGCCAGGTACAGAGATGAATGTGGTTTCTACCTCACTTATAATTACAAAGAATAAGTCTTTTCATATGTGTGTAGACTGCAAAAAGAAAATGTTGCATCATGCTAAAACCATGACACTAGTATTCTTGGAGGGATTGAGGTGGTAGAAAACTAGGTTTTATCATAAATTTTCTATCTCAATATGCTATCAATATGTTTTCTCATATGTCCAATGACCTTAGTTAAATGAAAGGGAAAGTTTGGTTCATTTTGTCTCATGTCAAAGAACTTTAGATAAATTGTATCTGCAAAGCACATATGAAAACTGTCTTTGGAGGTTGGTTTGACAATTACCTAGAAGATATTTGAGCATCTTCATACAAGCCACTGAATGACTTAACTATTTACTGGAATAGCATTGTATGATTTCCACAGAAAATCATTTTCCTTGTGAAGAACAATCCTTATTATAGTATGGACGTTATTCATAGTTGTCAGAAGGACCAAACTGTAGAACAATATAAATTTCTGCAGTGGGATGTGTGTGATATTTTTTTTAAGTATTACATTTTTGGAGTATCTGTACAGCTGTTCTGTATATTATGTCCTTCCTATTATTTATTATTTATGTTAATTATCTATAGTTGGAAAAGATTGTAATAGACTTTTAATGCACTCTGTATATCAGGGTTATGTATCTCAATGGATACTTAGCCAAATTTAAGGGATCAGAAATAAATGAAAAGCCATGTATTATATAATGACATACTCATAAACACATGGGAAATACTTTTTGATCCTAAACGCAGCCTGTACATTTTTGTTCCAGATACATATGAAATACATGCCTTAATTTCTTTTCTTTGGTTTTGAATATACTGTAGTTTCTGGGGCAAAAAAGAGTTTTGAGGCTGATTCCTTCCAGCCATTTGGTGGAGATGGTTTCATTGCTAGTGCCATTATTGGTAAGAAATCTGCGTTCAGTCTATTAAGGTTTGCTTTGTTTCCTGCTATCAGGGGCCATATATTTATTTCTGCTTATTGGCAGAAACAGGAAGAGGCTGTTCTAAGAATTGAAATGGAAAGAAACACTGCTGCCATATTTTTATCTGTACAGAGTTCCTAAATACATAAGAGATGAAAAACAAAGTAGCAAAGAATGAGATGAAGTCTCAAATTATCTGCCCAATAAAAAAACAATAGCAAATCTTTCACCTACTATATGTACTCTTCACTTCAGATATTTACTTCTGAGTAATTTCATTTCCCCCAACTGTGATTCTTGCATTTATGTTCTGTTGAAAAATAATTTGTACTCATGATTCTGAAATAATACTTTTGCTTCTCTTTTCTTTTAAATGTTATCACAGCAATAGAATAATTATTGAAGCAACAACTAATTCAGGGACCCGTAATTGTGGGCAGACTAATATTGTGGGCAGACTAATCTCCACGTAGAACGTTCACTTTGCTAATTGTTGGTCTTTAAGGTATTATTAGTAACACCTTATTGCATTCATTAATTTCACATTCTGTTTAAAATTCTTAAACACCAAATGCTAAAAAATACAGCCTGTCGAACATTTCAGCAAGTTGCCAGTAGTAAACATGACAGCAAATCCGTGCTTTTGTTCACATGTGTTTGAATGGATAATATCTGTTATCATTTTAGATGATTTTAGATGTGCGCAATTCTCAATTATATTCCAGAGCTTAGTGGATGTCTATTCTTCAGCAATAATTTTTTTACAGGAGCCTGCATCCTGTGGATGTTAATAGGTTCTATCTTCCATAGCTGACCTAATGATTGGGAATAATGGAAGTTAAAGTCCAACTCAGTAGATATAGAAATTTCCCCTTCTTTGACATGTGTTTTGATTTTTCAGAGATTTTGAATGCTGAATCACTATTGACACACTTTAGAGTTCTTCAGTCAATATTCATGGATTAGGCTGATGAGTATGCATGGGTTTAGTAGAGAACTAATTTGGTTGGTTTGGTTTTGTATTTTCATTTCAGGTTAGCATGCTGTGTGATTTGTGCACTAATTAATGGTTAGGATATACAAGAATAACCCTATGGTTTTATCTGAACTGATATGCTGATTTGTGCACTAATTAATGGTTAGGATATACAAGAATAAACCTATGGTTTTCTCTGAACTGGTTGGTTAGACTCCTACAATACACAGTCATAAATCTCAGCTTACAAATCACAAATGCTAGATAGACACAAAGCCAAAACCAAAAAAGCCTACAACATGACAATGTTTGACTAGCCTGAATGGTGTGTTAATCCATATAATTCTGGATTATTCAACAAACCATGAAAACAACATGATCTATGTGAACCCAGTTGTATAAACAAGGATGAATGCCTTGCAGCCAAACACCTCAAAATGAACTTGGTGGCCACTCCAAGGGTTCCTTGTGTGGAACAAGGCTTAGAATTCTGGGCATCTGTCTTGCCATTTCCATCACTGTCTGAAGAATCTCTCCAAATGTAATGAATGGAGGTAAAACTGATAAATGCAGTTTGGTGTATATATGACAACCATCCATTTAGTTTTAAGAGTGATTGAGAAAGGCAGCATTCATAGGTCTTTGCAGGAAGTGTCAAAATCTGAAAGATAGAAGATGCAGCACTGCTATCAATACGTATACAAATAAAATTTATTTACAATTTATTTTAAATTCTGGGGTTTTGTTTTAATCATTTAAATTGTATTTTAAAATGATACCTAATCAGCCGTTATTTAATTATTTTAATTGATTT
>JAEANM010002845.1:0-23538 GCA_017656035.1 Myanophis thanlyinensis | reverse complement strand
CTACCTACCTACCTACACACATACATATACAGTAAATCCATGCTTCATGCAGGAGCAGAATGCGCTTGTAAGGACTGGCATGCATCAAAGTCCTATGGAGCCTAACACTATTTTCTCAGTGCAGACACAGGTAATTCTTGACTTAGAACTGGTCATTTAACAAGTGTTAAATGTTACAAGTATTTAGAATTACAAAGGCTGCAAAAAGGGTGCTGTAGGGTCTATTCAGCACATCTGGCCATTGTAAAAGGTCATGCCACCACAGTCATATTACCCCATTTTGGATGCTTGGCATCTAGCTCACATTTACAACAAGCTGCTGCATCCTGTAGTCATGTAACCACATTTTTTGTGGTTCCCAGCCAAAAAAAAACCCTATTTAGGAGATTTAGTGTTACTGAAATCATCTCCTATAGAAGCCCCAATAAGGGCTATCCCATAATGTCCCAGTTAGCAACTTAAGTTCAAGCTGGATGGTATGTTTATTAGGTGATCCTCAGTTGGCTTTAAGACTTTACATACAAAGAGTTTCTCATTCCCCTACCCCTCTCAAACTGGGGTGACGTATCATGTGGTGTGCCACAGAATTAAGTCTTGGCAATTTTCAATATCTTTTTTTATTAATGATTTGGATCAGTGAAATGAATGTCTAGTTTTAAAATGAATCTACTTGCAACAATATGCAAACTAAAGGAAAGGAAATCTTTAAGCATAAGTGATAAATTACTTCCTCAGCACCTTTTCAGCCTGAAAGCAATTAAGATGTTCACAGGGCAGAAAATTAATACTGAGTTCTTTTCTCCACAAAAGTGGAAAATTCAGAGCAAATTTTCATATGAAACAAAGCTGGGTGGGGCAGCTATTATTTGAGAAGACAGAAATAAAATTAAAAATGATCTTGATAAAGAAATTGTCTGAAAATAAAATAATGATATGCAATAGAGATAAATGCCAAATGTCTTCATTTAGAAAAAAGAAATAAAATGCAGAGATAAAGCAAGGGAAACACCTCATTTAGTATTAATAGGTGTTGAATGTGCTGAGTATGCATATACTAGAGTTGAATATGAATAAGCACAGAAGTATGGCTGCTAAAAAGGCAAGTGCAATTTTAGGCTGCATTAAAATAAAGAGTTTCCAAGTCACAAGAAATAATAGGTCCTCTTTGTTCAACATTGGGCAGACCTCATATTGAATAATGTATTCCTTTCTAAACATTGCACATTAAAAAGGATGTTGAGAACCTGGAACAGACTTGGAGACAGCAAAGATAACCAAGGGACTGTAAATCAGGTATTAAAAGGAAAGAATGAATTACTGGAATATATTTAGCCTTGAAAGAAGATTATTCAGGAGGATATAATATTATTCTTTGAGTGACTCTAGGGATGTCATAGAAAAGAATATCATACTTTGTCTTTATTATCCCAGACAAATAGTGGTCCATAGGAAGGCAGATTCTAACTGAATGGTAGAAAAAATTCTTAATACCAGCAGTTTTATCATGGAACCAGTTTTTAAGAATGATGGTGAAAATTTTCACTGAATATTTACAGCCCACTCTAAGCAGTTTACCAGAGTTGGTGTATTGCCCCCAACAATCTGGGTCCCAGTTATGGTATATCGATCTGGGAAGGATAGAAGGCTGAGTCAACCTTGAGCCGGGATTTGAACTGCCAAATTGCAGGCAGGCAGTAGTCAACAAAAGTAGCCTGCATTCTAACCACTGTGCCACCATGGCTCTTATGGAAATGGGATGGAGATAGCTCCATCCATAGAAGGAGGGAGTATGGGAGTGTTTTAGAAGGGACCTTCCCTAGTTTTAGAAGGGACCTTTCCCTAGCCTGTGGTGGTGTGGTTTGGGGAAGTAGGCACTGCTCATCTACATTTCTACTTCATCTGTCTTAATAGATGAGATGTTATTTTCTTCTGATCACATCCTGGTGAAAGCAGGAGGCTAGAGCTAATGGCAGATAGCATTCTGCTTTAATTCATGTTCCTCATAGCAGTCATTTTGTAGATGGGCAAATCTTCCTACACAGCCATTTGGTAAATTGAGCCGACTGAGCAAGATCTCAAGGTTTAAATGTATTCACTACTCAAAAAGGTCCTTGATCCCTGCTATAAAGTATTCTACTGGGAAGTTCGACATAGCCTTTTGAATTATTTAATCTTAGCTGATTTATGCATTTTAAGAAATGAGCTCAAATGTCTCATATATGCATGTTGATATTTCAATACAATTAGGGAAACTCTACATCTCCTTTACTCCCACCCTCATACATGCAGAGACATAATGTGTGATCATGTATATTAATTACGAAAGTCTAACTGAAAGCAGAGGGATTAAAAAAAGCCCCTTATTCTATTGCTCTCCCAAAATCTGCAGCAATATCTCTTTGAGATGATTACGATTAGGTTATACAACTGCAATTTAAGAATCACTGTCATGAAATCCTTCTATTCAATTGACATAAGGACTTAATGAATGCTCTTCTGCAGATCAAAATGAATAGAAGGATTCATAAGGATAAACATGTGCTGTCGAGTTCTTCTGATCAAAAATGGAAATTGCCTGCAGATTTGATAAAACCACTAGCAGAAGCAAAGTTAGACCTACTATATATATTCTTTTTCCACTGCAAGACTCAGTGGTGTGGAGAACTTTTCAATTGACCCTAACCCTAACCCTAAGATTACAAAGCAAAATTAAACTTTCCTGATGACAGAAAGAAATCAGGGAAAATACTTCTGCCCACACTTCTAAAATACCCAAAGGGTGCAGACATGTTGCTAAGGTACACCAAGCAGCAAGATTATTTCATACCACAGTGAAGAGTAACCAAAACACCACCAGTCACAAACTAGTTGCTTAGTCTACATCAAAAATGGCATCTTAGGGCTTGCCCTTTCTATGGTTAAGTAAATTCAGTGTCCTCCCTGTTAGGAATATAAAAACTAACAATACTTGGGTAGGCAATATATAAATCAGGATTATTACTTTAAGGTTTATTACTTTACCTTTAAGTGTACTATAGCTTTAAAGAAAATGTGATTGGCTACTGATTCTTCAAGCGGCAATAAGAAGAAGCCAGAACCACTTGTGATTGTGGGTTTCTGGAAGTGGGTTACTAGAGTGTGGATTACTGATTGTGGATTACTGAATGCAGGGTATTCGTCACTGAAGAAGAGCCTTGTGTTAACCAGCTTGTATACTGTGAGTTTACTGATTGCATCGAACTGTATATTTGTTAATGGACTTTGAGACCCTTAACTGAACTGTTTGAAGACTGACTGACTTGACTGTGTATGACTTCGGACTGACTGATGGACATTGCTAAACCTCTATTTCCATTAAAGTAAAAACCTATTTTACTACTCAGTGTAACTGTATAGTGTTTTGTGTATTATACCACACCATTCTCACAACGTTCCGCTGTGTACTCGTTCTCCAAATGGAGGACCATCCTTAACACTCCCTATGAGAATTAATCTCACAGCCTTCCTGCCATGGTCTTTTAATGCTAAGAATGCTCCTCACATATTCTCTGCTGACATATTTTATTCAAGTCACAGATTCTATGGGATTTGCCTCGAATTGAAGATACCACAGATCCATTCATACACTATTCTCCTTCATTCCATGTATTTTTCATCAGCCCCCATCATAAAGGTCACAGAGAAGATCAGCGTGTCTCTACTTTTAGAAACTGTCAGGGTATCTAATTTCAATAGACTGAGTTTACAAAGTCTGAAAATATCTCCAAATTTCCTAGCAAGCCATCCACTATATGCTCCAATCCTATACAATCTATATAAGTTCAGCAATGAACAGTCTAGATCTAGGGAATCAATCACCCTCATGTTACTTTGGTTCTATCATTGTCTTTCAAATTAACCTACCTCACAAATTTTTTAAATAAGGGTAAAATTCATACAAGAGAATTATAAATGCCATTTAAAGCTCTGGGAGGAAAATCAGGAATATTATTAACAGGTATCTAAATAAAATGAAATAAGATCACAGAAACAGAAATCTTACAGGTGATCTAGTCTAACCTACTGATCGGTGCAGAAACATCTATAACAGAAGACCAACCAGGCAATTTAAGGTCCTGTTGTAGAGAAGAATTCAACATTTATAAATCACAATTCTCTCTTCAACTCATTGCAGACAATTAATATTCTAGTTCTATGCAGCAAACATGCAGTGAAAATCAAATGAAGGAAATAGGTTTTTTTTTTTATAGATATTACTTCCTAAGAAAAGAAGAAAGCATATCAGATTTACAACTTTTGGAACACATCCAGCTTGGAGAATGTCAAGCCAATACTTAATAATAAAAGTTCAACCTTGATATTAAACAGCTTTCCCAGTATCAAAACATTACAAATTAGAAATATGTGACTCTAATTAAAATATCAGTCCTTTTTCACATATCCTGTGTAAAAATTACCTTGTTCCAATTATCCATTCATCTCAATATTGTGAATGTAATTCATTTCAATATTTATCTTCAAATTATCACAATTTCATATTAGAAACAGGATTGTTAAATATAGTGATTTTATGCAGCTACCCTAAAAAGGACATCTCTTTCACTCATTGGCAATGATGATGGCCAGATGTTCTGTCTGGACTGTAGCTACTATGACCTCTGATTGGTGGATTCCCCTATTTCTTTATCCCTTCCACCTGAACCAGGAAAATAAGCACCAATTGCTTTCCTTCTCATGGATAGATATTTGACAGCATGTGATTTCAATCGACAGACCTTTTAAATGAGCCCCCACCCCACCCTGACACCCCTCATATTCTGAGGTGAGATTAGCCCCATCCCCATTAACCTTTCAGAAGGATCTGAAAATATGGTTCTTCCAGAAACCTTGAGAATACCAAGTGGAGGCCTGCATGGTGAGTATATTGTGTTTAGATGAATATTTTCATTTATATTTATTTTTAAAGGGTTTAAATAGTTGTGATCTTGTTTAGGCTATTGTTTTTATGCCACCCAGTCTCATATTTAGGGAGATGGGCAACTAAATAATGTAATAACAAATCAAATCAAATCAAAATAAATACTCCATCAAAGCATAGAAAAACTCAAAGAAATAGTGCAAGATCAAAGATGTGGAGAGATCCATAGAATTGCCAAGAGTTAGACGCAACTGAATGCATAATATCATCATCATCATCATCCAAGTAAATATGCCCAGACAATATCAGTGTGACACCTATCCCAATATTAAAACTGACAGATTTAGAATTATAGCAGACTGCTGATAGCATACTACTGACTTTTCTTGTTCCCCCTGTGAATAAAGGAGGTTAAAGCAGTGCTGAAAAGTGATTTTCTGCCTATTCGGTATAAGCACAGTGGAGGTTGAGAAGTAAGCACTTTCCACTGCCGTCTTTCTCCCAGTCACATCAAACCTAATCCATGCTCTTCATTCTAAGATTTCTCTACTTGCATCAGTTGTTATCACTCTCAGCTTCCCAGTAAATCAAGAGTCTGATCTAGCTGATGGAAGAAAACTGTTAGAGACAGTGGTGTCAACTATCTAAGTTGGCCTTTTAGTCTACAGCTTTGAATATATAACATGTATTAAGAAATAATAATAGACTTCATGCAAAAGATTAGTGATGGTCATTTCATTCACTAGGCTAATAGCCAACTTGTCTCCAAGTTTAATACTGAAGACTGATTCTTAATATTAAACTCTAATACTACTCTTGTAATGGAACCATGAATTTTATTGGCAAAACCAAGGACATACTGCATACTTACTTTGAAAGCTAATGTTATAAAATTACTAGAGCTATAGTATTATCTCATTATGTAGCCAATGCACCCGACCAATAAAACCAATAAAATAAACCTCATACAAGCAGGAGAAAATTGAGACCTGACTCAACTTTTACATCTCTATTACCAACCCCACAACCTCCTACACAATTTGGTACCTTGCACAAATTCTAAACTGCATACAAAACCTACGTCAAGTGTAGCAGACCTGCTTTTACAAATGTACATTTTAGAGAAGAGTGGTAGGGCCAGGAATTGGCCTATACTTCCACTTTCCCCTTAAACAATTTTCATTGATCAAGAAGCATATCTGTCTATGAAGATACAGATGTGAACACAATAGCAAAATCCTCCAGAAATCAATGCATCCAACCAGACATAAAACACTGAAATTAAAGGAAATACTGAAGATAAGACTTGCATTGGCATGCCAAATGGGTTATCATAATTCAATTTCTGACCCTCACTTTTGGGGATATCATTTATCCACTGATACATCTCCTACAGAATCCATGTTTTTCTTCTCAGAAAGCATTCTGGCAGTTTCTAGAGCATTGCAGGACATTTGGGATGAGATCTAGATTGCTACTACAAGTAACCTGTGGATAGGTTCTTGAGTAGGGGCAGGTTCAGGCAAAAAGTAAATATACAGAGGTGGTGAAAAATGGCAAATATTCAGGCGAGGTCTATTTGTAAAGGAGATGAAGGAAAGGAAAGAAAAAATAACTCTAATATTTTCTCCAGGTTTCTTTCCCCATATCAGTTATTAAGTTTAAAAACCCCAGGTTAAAAAGGTTAGAGCTATATATGTTCCAAAGTCCCTTGATTTTTAAAAACATGCACTAAAATAAATGAAACTTACTTGATAGATGTTAAGGCATTACAGCTGAATATACCAGCCAGTGTTGCACTACTAAGTATTAAAAGAATCAGCTCTGAGAACATTAGATGATTAAAAACAAAAACAAACAAAGCAACCCTTCCAAAGTCTATGGGATTGATTCTGCTGCTGTTCCTATTAAAGTCTTGAGAACAAAAACATGAATTACTGTTGTGCTGAGTCTTAGTGGCAGCAAAGGGGGATTGAAAATTGCTCTTTGAAACCCAAGTAAAAATGGACAAGAGGAGAAAAAAAAAATTCCAGTGGGTAAAATATTTGAGTGAAGGTCTGAAGCACATATTAATGGGAAGCAGACTCATGGGAAAGAAAGCTCCAGGGTACCTAAAAAAAATCTATGGATACTAAATATTGATAACTAATTGCCATAGATAGGAGGCTCAAGCGCTATCAGCAGAATTTAGATAGTGGGGGTTTTTCTAGGCTCCTAACTTGTAAGTTCGATGAAATTTTGGCTTCCAGTCTATGACCAGAAGTGATCCAAGTACCATTTGCAAATGGTCTTATCACTGGTGGCATCCCAAATTTAGAATACCCTCTACTGACACCAATGCTCTGCTTTTTTCCAGTGGCAAACTGAAATATTTTTCAATGCACAATGCTTTTGAAGTAATTATTGAATCCCACTGTGTTTACAATTCAACATATTTTATTGTAGTTATTTATGTATTTATTGTATTTATTTAATTGTATTGCATTGACCTAAAAGCTTTAGGATGGAGATGCGGTACACAAATTCCCAAAACACTTATGCAACAGTAGAATCCAAGAGGGAATTTACAGAGGTGAAGCTGAAAACATGGAAAAGAACTGCAGATTGCCAGCTCAGTAGGGAGAAGCAAGTAAAAATGGAAGCTACATTACCTACAGAATTAAGCAGTAACTTATAAACATTTGATTCACAATGAAGTGACAATGTGTTCAAAGAAAATCATCTCGACCAGCTATATGCCAACAGGGTATTTTTCCAGCCCAAATATAGGTGAGGAAACTTTGACCATAGTAGAGTTACGGAAGCAATAAGTACGGTAAGAACTGTGGCAGGATCAACTTCCTTCAAAATTTTACTTCAGAGATCCCCTCCCCCACTCCCGGGTATTCCTCTCAGGGAACTATATTTTAAAGAATCAAACTTATTTTTATCTCCTTCAGTGTTTTAATGAGATTCCTCCCCGTTGCCACTTATGGGTTAAGAAAATGCATCCACTGCAATCATCTCTGGTCAAAGGTTTGTAAAGAACTGCTGCTTAAATAATATATCCCCAAGGAGGCCAAAATCTGACATATCTTTTGTACAGCTTGGGATGTGAAAGTACTAACAAGTACTTGCCGATGTTCATTGTGAGTGTACATAAAAATTCACCATCTCTCAGTTGAGCACGGTGGTTTAAAGGACTTCTCTTCAGGTTTGCTGAAACACAACTAAGAAACCTCAGCTCAGCCAAGAACCTGACTACAGGTAGTCCTTGACTTACAACAGTTCACTTAGTGACTGTTTGAAATTAGAACAGCACTGAAAAAAGTGACTTAGAACCATTTGTCACACTTACAACCCTTGTAGCATCCCTATGGCCATGTGATTTACCTTTGGGTGCTTGACAATTGGTTCTTATTTGTAGTGTCCCAGGGTCATATGACCATCTTTTGTGACCTTCTGACAAGTACAGTCAATGGAGAAGCCAGATTCACTTAATAATTAAGTCACTAATTTAACAACTGCAGTGTTTCGCTTAACAACCAAACCAGGTTGTAAAATGGACAAAATTCACATAACAAATTTCTTACTTAGCAACATAAATTCTGGGCTCAACTATAGTTATAAGTTGAGGACTACCTGTACATTCTCTCATTTTTTGACCATATTTGAAATAGCAGGGGTGGACAACAGCCTTATATCCAAGTAGTTTTGAATCCTCTTGTGAATGAGCTGAACATCTGCAGAAGCCTAATCAATATGGGAAAGAGTAATGAATCACAATGTGAAAGCTGCTTGCAAGTGGAACTCTTTGGTCTGAATAATGTGGTGTTTCTCTGACAAACCAGCGACTATTTGACACGTCAGATGTAGCACAACATGCAGAATCTCCCCCTGAAGGAACAGAAAATTAGGGTCGGGTAATTAAGGTAATTAACCATGAAAATGCAGTGAGCATGTGTGATGTAATTTGCTGTGATGTCAGTGGGCAGGATTTTCTAAATGCCACGTTATTGTTTCTACAGTGCTTAAGACCTTTGCTTACCGGAGCATAGGCGATGCATTAAATCAACTCACAATGTTAATCAGTTTAGCTCAGTGTGGTCATTCCACACTAACTGGCAAGAGTACTCTGAGATTAAAGGCAGATACAATGTCCTACTTTTTTTTTTTTACTAGTGATGCCTTTATCACATAAAATCACTGATTTTTTTTTTTTTTTACTAGTGATGCCTTTATCATGTAAAATCACTGAACTAACTGCTTTTTCCTGAACAAGGAGTGGATAGGATGCTTATTATCCCAAGTCCCTTCTCGGGAGAGAGGCGGTATATACATTTAACAAATAAGTAAATAAATAAATTTTATTGCAGTCCATAACAGAATCTTGCAGTGACATCAACTGGAATAAACTGTAGAGATACACAGAGGAAAGCACATCCATAGAGTGGACTGTTATGTTGTTTTTAGAAGACTATTATTAAGGCTTTCCTGAAAGAGATGATTGCATTGGAGGCATATTAATTCTTCCCTCTTCAACATTTAAATAAAACCTTTTGAATCAAAAGAAAGTGGCAATAGAAAAGGAACATGCAACCAAATTCTGTCTGGTGAATGTTTGTTATTAATGGTCAAGCAGATTTCACTAATGGAGAAATTTGTTTACAGGGTCTTCTATGTCAGAGATTAATATAGTAATACAGTATACTGTATCGTTATTTAGTAATATAAAATCGCATTATAATAAAAACTAATTTGCTGTATGAAAATTACTTGAGTTCCTTCTTGAAAACTGATTGAAAGACTATTTTTCTCAAAGTAATCAACAGTATGGAACAATTACTGCTTTTTATTTTAAAAAAGAAATTATTAATTTGGTTCATGAAAAGAATAGCAAACTGATAAGAGCATCCTTCCCCAACCAGATGCCCTCTGGATGTGTAAATTTTAAATTTCATAATTCCCAGTCAGCATAACCCACAGGAGACGAAATCTAGCATATCTGGAAGGCAAAAAATTGAGAAATCCTAGATAAATTTGGTAATTTAAGGTTTTGATGGGCAAGGATAATTCAATCCATTAAGTACATGCAACTAACATGATCAAGATTCTATTAGCTTGAGTTTTGAATTGTTTTAGTATTGAATCCTGACAGATTCTTTAAAATAAATATTAGGCAACTGTTAGGCTATTTAGGCCACCCAAAAGCTTCTATATATCCATTAATTCATCTCTTAGAAAGAAAAGGAAGTAGATCCTGCTACAAGGTTCTTGTGTAGAGAAGGTAAGTATGGAAACGAGAGGAGAGGAAAGGATAGTCCATGTTGCCCATGTTTACCTGTGATGGATGAAAATTGTAGGATTAAATATAGATGATCATTAAAATAAAGAAAATTAGTTACTTACACAGTTTCATCATTCTTGAATTCCAGTTCTCCATAACTGTCTTCAAAATCCTCTCCACCTCCTTTTGCTGTTCCTTCAACTGTTCTAAAGGGGACTATGACTGTACCCCGTGCACCAGATGTTCTAAGAACTTTCACTTCCATCACCCCAATGCTCTCACTGATGTGTATCACATCACACTCGAAAGTGAAGATGCCTGCATGGTCATCATCTAAGATAGTCACAGTAGCCACACAAGGTGAGACTAGTATGGCCTTGGGATATGGCAGTTTGTTGAGTTCAGGAGGTTCCTCCGCATCAATCACCCGTAGGTTGCTAAGACGCACAAAAAAGTGTTCATCCTCTTCAAAGATATCATCATCAATGATCCCTATGGAGAACTCTTTCTGGGTCTCCCCAGACTTCAAAACAACTGTCCCTTCTGTAAATTCGTAGTCAGCCCCGGCATTAGCAGAGCCATCTTCTGTTTTATAATCCACATATATGGTCTTGGAGACATCACCTCCTTTCCGGACAACAGTTAGGAGGACAGCACCACAGTTCTCAAGACACTGATAGGAGCAAGGATCAAAATAAATTTTAGAGATGAACTCTTCTGGCTCCTCTGGCCGTACTTCATGCAAACTAGCACTCCTCTTGGCTTGCTCAGATGCATGCTTTTTGAGAATATTTCCTGCTCCAGTCATCATCCTGGTAGCTTGAATCCGATAGAATGCTCTACTTTTTTGCTGGTGGGATAAAGCATAGTAGTTGGCCATTTCTACCAGCTGATCTAAGTCTTTTTCTGGGTGCTTTTGTTTCAGGTCCTTGAGGATCCGGATCATCTCTTTGCGAGACTCATCCACCTCTTTCCCCTCCATAGGCACTAGGTTTCCATCTAAAAAATGGGAGTTCATCATCTTACCATCCATTTCAATCCCTTTGGGGTGATCCCCCTCTGTCTCAATGATAATACCCCTGTGTTTGTCAGTACGGTACTTTTTGTGCATATATTTATAGAGAAACATCCTTCTATCTGCAATCCAAGCCAGGATGACACAAACAGGGAAGAAAAACAGAGTGAGCAAGCCTTCCCATACCTGAACCACACCTGGAGAAAAGACCGCAAGGATCATGTATAACCAGATATAGGCAAAGATGCTCCAAGCAGCTGTGACAAAGAACACTCTCAAATGTTTTATCTTCCTTGTTTCCCCATCAGGAATGACATAGACACAGATGGCTATGATGATAAACATATTGAAAGCTGCGCTACCAACAATGGTGGAAGGGCCCAGCTCACCAGCAATGAATCCATGACCACATACCTCTATCAATGACAAAAGGATCTCTGGGGCAGAGGAACCAAGAGCCATGAGGGTCAAATTGGAAACAGTTTCATTCCATATTCGGATGGTGGTGGTGATGGCTTCTCCGTTGGGTTTCCTGACTGTGATCTCTTTCTCTTGGGATGTAATGACCTCTATGGAAGCCATGAAACGGTCGGCAATAATAGAAACTCCAAGAAACATATATATGAGGGCCACAAAATAAACAATAACTCTGGCAATTTTGTCCCCCAAGGATGGGTTTTCTGGGTACCATATTGGCAAGATAACACCCTCCTTGCACTCAGAAGAACCGGAGCATGTGGTGTTATGTCCTATGTTTGGTGAATCTGTCCCTGTGCCAGCATCTACTTGTAGACCATGTAAAAACAGGACAAAAGTAAAAAGCCCAAACCGGAGGAAGGCTGAGGTGACAGGTTGTAACTTTAACCGCGCCATACATAAGGCTTAACATCCACAGCACAGGAGCAAAGGTCTTCTGTTCAGGTTAAGAATCTGAAATAGAGAGATTAAAACCGTGAGACTGAAAGAAACAAAAGAAGATCTGACATTGCAATTAATGCAATTAATATTAATACATTCTGTTTCTCACAACTACTTATACTATCTTACGTATATTTGATTAATTTTACATGGATCACGCAAGACTGAATTATTTGCTTATCAGTAGACTAGAGGGAAATTATCTGTACTGAACACAGAATAACAAACCTTGTTATTTAGCTTAGACATTAGTATTCTGAAATCAACTGAATTGTTTTCAAAGAATCACATCACGTAAAAGGAATATTCTATGCTGGGAATTTATTACTCTGTGTTTTTGCAAATGTTACTGTAGCCCTTTTAGTTTTGACACATATTTTTTTCCAAGGTCGAAGAGTTGGAGAGTCGCAATCTGAGAGAACCAACTCGGAGACTGTTGTCTTAGTTTAACATTCTTCTTAAAAGTTTCTCATGAGAATTTTCAGCTGGTTACTTTGCACCTGGTAGGGGCTGGCTGTGGAAAGAAGCTTTGATGTCTCTTTGGATGGATTGGTGGGAAGCTGACATGTGGAAATGAATGGGGAGGAACTTTCACTCGACTTGGGTGGAGAAAGCCCGGGAATTTCAGATTCAGGATTTCTCCAGACTGTGCCAAAACAATGTCTTCAATAAAATCTTATTCTAAGGACTTTCATCTCTTTGGAGTTGAGATTGCATTGTTGATGTTGTGTGGAACCCTGACACCTGATCCCTGAATGATTGTAGAAGAGCAAGCCGAGAAGCGGCAACATGGGCCGTCTCGATCCCGTGTCCTCCCTTCTCTCTCCGTGGTGTTTAGTCTCACCCGCGCTGGTGCTGGGGAGAAATTAAAGGTTTAATGCCTGTTGGGAGAGCGGCAGAAGGTGAGCAGAGAGGCAAGGAGTGGGACTTCCCGGCTGCTCCACTCACACACAGGAGCCCCCCTCAGGAGTTGGTCCTTGGTCTGCC
The DNA here is from genome assembly GCA_017656035.1 of Myanophis thanlyinensis. Classification (NCBI taxonomy): domain Eukaryota; kingdom Metazoa; phylum Chordata; class Lepidosauria; order Squamata; family Homalopsidae; genus Myanophis; species Myanophis thanlyinensis. The sequence goes on along the minus strand of JAEANM010002845.1, from coordinate 10,434 downwards.
GCAGTGATCCCTCAGGTCACTGCCTCGATGCCACATATATGCAGTCATGAGTGACTTGAGCATGGCTTTTTAGCACATGTGCAGTCATGCACACCTTGCACATGGCATTTTTAGTGCATGTGCAGTCATGTGCAACTCATATATGGCATTTTTAGAGCATGCACACATTCAAGAGTTGGAGACATGCACAATCATGCATGAGTCATGCACACACACACATGTGCAGTCCATGAGTAGGGACGACTGCTGCTGTGCTGGCAGAGATGGCTCTGCGCGCCAACTTGGGTATGCATGCCATAGGTTCGCCATCATAGGGACACTACTCAGAGACTGTTATCTTAGTTTACATTCTTCTTAAAAGTTTCTCATGAGAATTTTCGCTGGTTACTTCGCACCTGGTAGGGACTATCACACAGTGAAGAAAAGCAGCAGCAATAAAAATAAATCCGATTTGAAATAAACTCTAAAATCTGTATGTGAAATAGTGTTTAGCTTGAGTATACTAATTTTAATCCCAGAATTGAAAAATGGTGTTCTAAAAAGGTTTTCCTAGGGTTACGTCTCTTGGGATGTAATCCAGATAGGCTGGATTATGTAAAATTTAGAGCAGCCATACAGTGAAACAACAACAAAAAATACCTATGTATGCTTCAGGCATCTATTAAACCTCGCTGCAACTAATTTTCAGAGCTAGAACAGAAAATAGTGTCTAGCACTCAATATTCCTGGACTAAAAAAAATAATTATACAGGTAGTCTTTGATTTACATATATAATTCAGCCCAATATTACTTTTGTTAAGTGAGTTTTGCCTCATTTTATAATCTTTTTTGCCACAGTTATTAACTAGAATTACTGCAGTTGTTAAGTCAGTAATAAGATCGTTAAGTGAATCTGACTTCCCCACTGATTTTGCTTGTCAGAAGGTTGGAAGAGGTGATCACATCACGCCAGGACACTTCAACCGTCATAAATACAAATCTATTGCCAAGCATCTGAATTTTGATCATGTGACCAAGGGGATGCTGCAATAATCATAAGTGTGAAAATTGGTCATAAGTCACTTTTTTCAATGCCATTGTAAGTTTGAATGGTCAGTAAATGAACTGTTGTAAGTCGAGGACTAACTATAGTTGGCAAAGTTGAGGGAAGAAGTGAAAGACAACAGATAAAAAGGAAGGATTGAGTCAAAGACTTATTTCTAGCAAGCAGTTGCCTGTGTAATTATCAGAAGTCAATGGCATCTATCTAACTCATGTCCAGTGGCTAAACAAGCTATTTTGACATTTGAGGCCAATTACCTGTAAGTTCTTCTTGCTGATAGTCCAAATGCAACATAAATAAATTAAATGTTATGGGTTGCCTTTCATGATATTCCAAATGCCTTGTTCTGTTACTAATGTGGATGGACAGCTCCATTAACATTGCCAACATGGAGAAATACACCATTTAAAATTTTTGAGCCATTAATACAGATAGAAAATCAGCAGGGGTCGTATGGGGTGAGGCAGGAGCCTAAAAAATATTTATGCTGCCTTGAAAACTCTTTCCCTCCTTCTCAGTCATTCAATCTCACATTTTGAGAAGCACAAGGCCTATTCATGCTCACTATTGCCAAGGTCTATGTACTGTTTTCTGAACTATGAATTTAAACCATCTATTTGCAGGTTCAAATGGTCCAACATTCCTATTTGGAGAAATGTTCAATAGCATTATTAGAGGAACTTCATCCACACGGAATGAAATAGTTTACATGCCTAATCATAGACCAGAATTAGATTATCGAAAATCTAAACAAAATGCAATATAAAGTACATTGCAGGACTCATTTGAATATTATTAGTGTAAACAGGTATATCTAAAAGGGAAGTTTTCTCACTGGGTTGCCTTACTCATTTCTTCCTAAATATCAATAATTATTGATGTTTAATATCAATTAATAATAAAAAAGCTTCCCGATAAGACGATTTAATGACAACCAAAAGTGGAAGAAAGGAAAAATAATGATACAAATGGCAACAAACAGGGCTCACAAAGTGAAGGAAACAGGAGATAACTGATTTTGTAATATCTAGATCAAGCAGTTTTGAGATGATTGAAGACTGAAATAAATAATACATCTTCTAGGCCAGGGGTCCCCAACCACCAGTCTGTGGACCGGTACTGGCCGTGGCATGCCAAAAATCAAACAAATGAAGCCCCATCCATAAGATCCAGGCAGCACATAAAACCACACCCTCTCCAGTCCATGGAAAAGCCTCTCTACACAGAACTGGTCCCTGGTGCCCGAAAGAGAGGGAGCCACTGTTCTAGGCATTATATGGATTGTTTCAGACAGGACAGATTCTTTCTGCCCTCCACCTCTCTGAAAATCCAATCACTTACTTCCTTTTTTAATTTTGATCTGACTTTCTAGAGATGAGAGATTAAGACTACAAACAAGTATCTGAGGCAAAACCGTAAATCCTCTTTTTAATTAGTCAAAGTATATGAATGTTGCAGGAAGACTTAGTGACAAATATTTTTAAGAGAGTAGAAGACATGTTTCTGTGCTCCCACAGCATGCAGTGACTAAAATTTCAAATGCTACAACTAAGGCTGGAAAACAATGTTCTTTTGAAGAAGATAAATATGTGAGCTGAAATCTGGTGAAGTGTAGCTGAAGATTAAGCTTTCAGCCAGCAGCAACTGTGGTGTAATATCACTCATAATCCTTAGGGACAAATAGCCTTCAACAAAGAAAGGACCAATAATGTTCAAATTCCACAGGGGCATATTGTATGCCAATCTGTAACTGGAATCATATAAACATCAAGAATCCAAGGGCACACTAAAGACTAACTGATGGCATAGATTTCCAAAAACTGGAGACTATCATGAAAATCCTTGATCCTTACAGAAAAGCTTAAATATACCTGTGCATGCCATCACTATTTTTCTAAACAGTCACAAAATGCAACAGCTTCCATTTGTTTTCAATTACTGTCAGATGTGCAATATTGAAATAATCTCACTGATTTTTAACAGTATTATAATTCTTCATCTTCTTAATAATATAGTATTGTCCAACATGGTAATTCTTAAGATTAGAGGAACTGTTAGGGAATGACCAGGCCATCCCAGTTTAGAAGTTTATTGTGTAAGTTTGTTCAAGATCATGCCCAGGTTATATGCTGCTTCACTTGAATCAGGTGCTATCCATGTTACCTAGTTATCCTTCTTAAGAACATAAGAAAATCCATCTAATCCAGGATGGCCGATCAGACACAATGAGGAAATTTATAATAATAGTCCTATATTCTTCTTTTCTGCAACAAGAGTTATCTAAAGTTTGTTGCCTGCAATTAAGGAAACGTGAGTAGCTATCAGAAAAAAAGTAGTTGTCAGCAGTCCTGATCTTCATGAACCTCTGTAGTCTCCTTTTAAAATCCTGTAAAATCATGATCATGTCTGATGGTAGTGAATTCCACAGTTAACTTGTATGTTAAGATGTTTACATTTTTGAATGGACCCTAGACAACAAACTGCATCATGCCATACATCTTTCAAAACACTTGAGCTTTCCACTTGCTTCCTGTTTAGATATTCCAAATGAAGATATAAACATGTATTATAATAATTGGAAATGTTGCTTGTCTAGAGAAATGCACAATCTTAGCTATATGTTTGACTTATGTGAGCCAACTGCCTTTACATTACTGGCAGCAATTCCATCTCTTCTCAATATCCCTTTAAATTATGAAACATAACAATTGAAAGAAGCCAAGAATCCTCAGCCTTTTGAGGCTGATGAGTGCATTTAGAATTTTGGAACATAAGGTGTTGCATAATGCAAGTATATTTTGTAACGTAATATGCTTACAAAATATAGATTTATATGAATGCTCTCTACCATATTTTTCAACTTGCGCTCCACAGGATGCTCCTCATTCCTTTGCTTGAAATTGGACACCCTTTGGAAATTGGACATCCTTTGCTTGAAATTGGACAAACAAAGTATTGGACCTCAGCCACCTATCATTTTCAATGGTGGCTTACAGCATCCATTGAAGCCCAGAGGCTTTTGGGGGAATATTGGAGGGACAAAGAAGAGTCTGGAGACTCAACTTCACAGCCTTTCAGTTTCTCATTTTTGCTTATGTAATATTAAAAAAAAAACAGCAAAAATCAGGAAGGTCAGATTAGTAGCTGCCAAAGGAGACCTCATGAGTCTTGCTGTCTACAGATGCCATGTTCAGGATCCCAGGACTTAGTTAACAACTTTCAAAAATCAGCATATATTGATCCTTTATTCCCAACACTACTGTCCTCAAAAATATTTTGTCAGAAAGGATAGGCTGCCCCCCCCATAGCTGAAAGATGAATTGAACACGGACATGCCTGGACTGTGCACACTATCTAATGTGCACTGTGTATTGTACATAGGGTCTATGTCACTGTCAATTGCTCTTTTTCCTTTTTCTATTGCAATTTTCCTGCAGAAAGGAAGGGAAACAAATGTATCCATGCTTGGTCCTAAGAATATTTTTTTTCTCAAGAAAGGTTCAGTTGATTTCAGTCATTAGTTATCCCATGTGTAATATCAAACAGAAGGTGTAGATGGCATCTAATGCTATGACCATATAAGGCAGAGGCGTCAAAGTCAAGGCCCAGGGGCCAGATGCTGCCTGCAGGGTGGTTAGATCAGGAAACAGAGAAGGATCAGCCCGCGGGGCCTCTGCTAGTGAAAACAGAGCTCATGAGAGGTGCACATGGCCCTCCTATGCTCAGTTTTCATTTTCTCCCAGGTGAAAACAGAACTCACAAGGGCTGCACATGGTGTCCCCCCCCCCCACCCGAATTCCATTTTCACTGGCAGAGGGTTGCAGGAGGTCATCACAGCCGAAAATGGAGCTTGGGAGCCCATTTTCACTGACAGAGCATTCAGGCCACCACAGGCATCCCTGACACGAGTGACCTCATGCTGGCCATGCCCACCCTGGCCATGCCCATCCCAGCCCAGAGGTCAAACACAACCCTGATGCAGCCCTCAATGAAGTTGAGTTTGACATGCCTGATGTCAGGCATTTCACCCTCAAATTATAGTACACTGTAGAGATGGTGATGGAATAAAAATAGTGCTAAGGTTAATAACAATAAAGCAAACACTACTACAAATAGGAGCAATAGAAAAGCACCTTGAGTTCATACACTAGTTAGCCATGTGAAAGCAGAGATGAGGAAGGAGATTTCAATGAGAAATATCGACTCTCAAAGTCAGTAAAAAGTATGGATAAAGATAGAGCTGAGAATAAATTAACTACTGCAATGCACATCCAGGCTCTCTGGAATAAATACACATATAACTAGGGAGGAATGGTGAAGCAATACTGCTGAAGGGCAGGTGGTGATGGAAGGAACGTGTTGTCTGTTGTATCTATATAGATATAAAGTAAGATTTCTGGGACTAAATCCTCATGTGATGTACATTTTTCTCTAAGTCGAGGGTGTCTGACTCAAGACCCATGTGCCAGATCCAGCTTGTGGGCTGCTTAGTTTTGGCCCATGGGGCTGCCCTGAAAACAGTGAAGGAGCAGCCCACAGTGCTGTCAGCTAAAACGGAGCTCACGGGGGTTGCAGGAGGCCGTTGCAGCCAGAAACAGAGCTTCGGAGCCTGTTTTTGCTGGCAGAGCACTTGGACCACCACAGGAGCCCCCGACACAAGTGATTTTGACTTGGCCATGCCCACTGTGCCATGCCCAGTCTGGCCATGCCACGCCCCCAAAATCAAACACAACCCTGATGTGGCCCTCAATGCAATCAAGTTTGACATCCCAGATGTGATTCTCAAAGATACCAATTGTTTTATTTTTGAAATGTTCTTAACTTGCTAGGAAAGTTTCCATGTATCTGGGTAAAAACTGAGAAAAAGAAAATTTGACTTACACACCTATGTTACACTAGCACTTTCAGAATACGGATCGCTTGAGATAACAGTAGCCCAGCTTCGTTGTCTATTCTTTTAGCTGGGGTTCTCTGAGCTTAGGGAGATCAATGCTGAAGTAGAAATTGTGTTTTGTACAAATGTTTCACTTTGCATTCAGCAACAGTTTAGAAGTGGGGATCATGTAGTCTGCTTGAAATTTTAATTTGATGGAGACTATTGAAGATTGGCAGCTTCTTGATGCAACCTTCTCCAACTTCATATTCTCTGGGTAGCTAGAATTCAACTCATTCCCAATCAATCTGAACAGTGGAAAATATCAGATGGGAAAAAACAGGCTTCTCTTATCAGTTTGCAGAGGTTCTATAAACAAGAGCTTTGAGTCTACTTTTAAAATGGACCCTAGACAGAATTACTAGAATAACAATTTGCTTGTGGTTGGTTTTTTTTTTTTTTTTGCATTCCCAACATATGGTGAAAATAATTACTAGCTTCTGCTTCGTCAGTGAAAGATAGAAGCAGAATCCCATTCTATGTTCCAAATCATTGTTCAACACAGAAGTGCATGATAAAAAGATTGGCTGTGTTTTCTGTAACCTATGCAGAGAATAAATAGGCTTCTTCAGTAAAAAGCACATATTGAATATATAACCAACAGCTGAAAATAAATATGTAAATTAAATATTAAAATTTGATTTCACACAGTTCAGTTCTTTTTGGTAACAATATGTGCATACTAAAGTCCACCTTAGGAGTGCTATATATGCACAATTTACATGTGCAATTAGCTTGATTGCACTGCATGTTGCATGATTATATGCATGCAGGTTTTACACCCCTAAAAAAGAAATTCTTGAGAAGCCTGAGTTTAGAATAGTTTGAAATCTGTTTTTTTCTCTGTAGACAAAATTTTAAAAAGGAAGAGAGAAGTGTGAAAACTTAGATTAAAATTTGAAATTCAAATTGTTACCTGGAAGCACCTAAAAACTGCCTGCACTTGGAAGCAGTTTATAACTAAAGAAAGTAACGTTGAAGTAAACATAATGGCAAGTGGTGAAAAGCCGGTGCAGAATCCTGGCAAAAATACTGGAATGAAATATCAGTTTAGTTGGTTTCCTCAGTGCAAGTAATTGGAAAGCATTTTGCTATTTTTTAATCACTAAGTTATGTCTGACTCTTTGCACACCAGGTCCCCTATCCTCCACTGTCCCCCAGAATCCACCCATAGCCACTGTGTTGATGACACCATCTAACCATCTCATCCTCTGCCACCCCCTTCTCTCCTTTTCCCTTCCATCTTTCCCAACATCAGAGTCTTCCAATGAGTCCTCTCTTCTCATTTGGTGGCCATAGTATTTGAGCTTTAGCTTCAGTATCTGTTCTTCCAAACTAGTCAGGATTGATTTCCTTTAGGACTGACTGATTTGACCTCCTTGCAGTCCAAGGAACTCATAAGAGTCTTCTCCAACTCCACAATTCGAAAGCATTAATTCTTTGGCACTCAAATCTTTCTTGCAGTCCAAATCTAAAAGCCATACATTACGCTACTACTGGGAAAATCATAGCTTTGACCATACAGATTTTTATTGGCAAGGCGGTATCTCTGCTTTTTAATAAGCTTTCTAGGTTTGCTATAGTTTTCCTCCCAAGAAACCAGCAGCTTTTAATGTCATGCATTAAATGCATTAATTTCATAAATTAATTGCATTCCTTATCTGCAATGATCTCGAAGCCCAAGAAAAGAAAAGCTGCCACTGCTTCCATTTCTTCCCTTTATTTGCCAGGAAGTGATGAGACCAGATGCCATGATCTTATTTTATTTTTTTATGTTGAGTTTCAAGCCAACTTTTGCAATCTCCTCTATTCTCTAGTATTAAAGTTCCTTTAAATTTTAAAATATAAATAATGTGTAGGAAATGTATGACCCCAATGGAAATAAATGTAATTTACTGCTGCTTTACCTCTAGGGTTCTAACTTTTATTAGAGCATTATCTTTATTATGTACTATCTCCACACTACAAATCTGATCGCCTTCCCTAACCCTATGACCTTTGCACTGAATTACATCTTCCATCAGTACCAAGATGATGGCAGTTGTAATTCAACACACCTGCAAGGCATCAGCCTGGAGAGGGTATGATTAACACACAGTTCAAAGGTAAGTAAGGCTACTATAAACTTCCCCATCACTATAAACTGAAATATTAAGGTTGCCATAGCTTGACTGCAGCAAGCTTACAATTGACCAAACAGAACTTTGTTGCCAACTTGTGGTCACCCAGAATTTTGCCGCCCGGGTAGAACCTGATGTAAGATATTCAAACACAAACACAGGATTCTTTTTCAGCAAGCTTTTCCTTTTTTTCTTATGTTATTAATAATTATGACTTCAACCTTATTTTCCTTTAGTGCAATGGTCCCTGAAAAACATTGTAAAACTTAATGTAAATAAACATATGGTTTACATTTGGTATATTTATGGTATATATTTACTATGTATGGATTGTCTATGTAATGTATTTCAAATAGGCTGCACACAAACAACATGTTAACTAGGTTCCAATGGGAAATAGATATTTATAGTTCAGCAAGTGGTGATGAATCAACCCTTGTCTTGGCTTGTTGCATGGTTTATTCCATTATATCACATGGTTTAATCAGGGGGAGCATATGTTGTGTGATTAGAGCAACAGCATCGTTAACTCAGATTTAGATTTAGCATATTGCATGAAGCCACCTATAAAGTATGTGTAGCCTCTAACAGTGAAATTATATCCAAGTTTACTTGGAAATAACTCCCTCAGTAAAGCTTTGTTTCCCTTCTAAATGGGATAAGATTCAACCTTATATTACAATTCTATACTCCTCTATTCCATCTTTCTAAAGTTCCATGGATCAACCAACATCTCAAGAATAGTTTATGTTCAATAACCTAGGAAAATAAGATAGTAGAATAAAGAAGGTAGCTTATTCATTTGCTGACATGGCATCATTTGCAAATATCTGGCAGCTTATTTCTTTTGTTTAAAAAAGGCTTTAAAATGTTTTAGGGCACCCTCAAATTATTGTTGCCACTGTGATGAATGTAGTCTGAAGTCAAAGGAGATTTCCCAGAGGGCAATGAAACAGCAGAATTTGGAATGTCTGGTGTGCAGGGACAGACCTCCAACCCACCACAGCAATTCACAGTGTATATCTAACAGTTATTCAGATATTGCTTTAGTCTGGCAAGATTCTGTTTGTAGGCAAACAACAAGCAAGAACTACATAGAAAAACTACTCTGTTTGATATTCCATATATCATTCCTGGTTCTTTGAGCCTGACAGCCAGACTGACAGCCAAACTGACAACACCATTTTTCTGCTGTTGTTGTCCCATCCCCATTGGTCATCAGGCAGCCGGATGGACCTCGGTGGGACCACCATTTGATTTCCCTTTACAATAATTTGGTATCACTTGGATCCCACAAAATCCATTGCTCAATAGAGATCTGTTGGCTGAGGGATAAACAGTGTCATGTATACATCTCTCTCCCTAGAGATAGGCATCATCTCTTCATGTTAATGCTACCTGGACAGAAATGTTTAAGCCAATGCACTGTACACTGTAGTTCAATCCTTAAATGTGAATTGTTGGTGAAATAAGGTATGGAACAACTTGGATAAATATTGTAGATGCAAAACATAGAAAGTAAAATTGCTTTAAAAAGTAAAGAGTTTTGATTTCTGATACAAACAAGTTCGATTTCTTGGAGGACTAGACTTAAATGGTTTTATTATTATTGCTCTCTAGATAGGTCAGGAAGTGCTGCATGTCTGTTGATTTGCTTTTGTGTGTTACTCTTTTAAAAAAAATATAGAATACAAAAATATTAACTATTAAGGGCTCAAGAACCATTAAGATGGATAGATTGATTGATCTTAGTACTATTTAAACTGCTGTGGATACCTGAAAAACAAAAGAAACCAGAAGCATAGTTTCTTGACAGAAATGCCCACCCAAGTTCATAGGGTTCTTCCTATCACTCTCTAAATTTAAACTTCTTGCATTATCTGCAAAGTATAACTATTTCACATTGATTCCTATTATTTGTTTTAGAGCTGTTTATTAAAATGCCCTCTGATGAACAGCACCCCTAAGCATCCCACAGATGGTACAAGACACTTTGTCACATCACTTGGAGAAACAACATAGCAAGAACCAGGGAATGTATTTCCCAGTCAGCCATGCTTATGAATTAGTACCCATAAACTTATTTACTTGATAATAAATTTTACTGAGTTGCATGGATTTATGCAAATAACAGCCTCAATATTGTTCAGGGATGAATATTGTCTTCTATCCTTTTGATGCATGCTTCCAATGTAGTTTTTTTTAATTTTTTTTAAATTTAATTTATATACCGCCCCCTCTCCCAAAGGGACTCGGGGCGATGTACAGCCATTAAAAACATACAAGGTAATTAAAATCCAATTAAAACAATTAGATTAAGGCCAGTTAATTTAAAAAC
>JAEANM010002844.1:0-23538 GCA_017656035.1 Myanophis thanlyinensis | reverse complement strand
ATTTATTTATCACATTAAGAAACTGTCCCTCTCCCTCACAGAGCAGCTCTGTCCAACTTACTCTCTTTGTTTATTGTGGTGCAGAGGTTATCCCATTCACAAAATGGCTGCTGCGAGTCACTTAGCATTCAATTGCCAGAATAAAATCAGAAGAGTGTTTCCTCTAATTCATTTGTCTCTTTCTTGTTTCTGGAGAATTCTTTCCAATTTTCTGAAAAAAACTGACTTTCAAACAAGGCACTGCTATACAACCATCTATGTTTAAAAAAAAAAAATTCTAGGAACAATTACGAGACTTGAAGGCATTTTTGAAAATAAAAAAGATTTAAGCCACAGATTGGTACTATGCAGCACAATCGCCAGCTTCCTATTTATCTTATAAAACCCAAACAGATTAGAGAGCTTTGTGGGCTGGAGTGAAAAATGAGCCAGTTTGGTCTAGTCTAGTGGCTAAGACATCAGGACACCAGGTTGAGATATGGCTTCCATTCAGATGATCTGCCATGCTGCTTTAGCTCTTGGATGCCTCTGGATGCCACAGGAACATTCTTGAAGTGAGGGAGCAGATTATGTCAACCAGTCTAGTTAATTTCTTATTTTGGCAATCAACCAAAGAATTAACTGTATTTCTGGTAGGAAAACCTGCAAATTCTTGCAAGACTGCATCTCTTAGCATGGTCCACCTTTTTTGGGTGGACCATGCTAAGAGATCCACTGCCCCTCGGAGATGAGATGAACACACTCATTCAACTTAGACTCTGCAGGGGATAAGGTATCTTCAGGGTCTTCTTGATGTCTCCAAGTGGCACAGCCAACCTTCTGCTTGCCAACTTTCTAGAAGTAAAACTTTTGTCTGAAAACTTTTGATTATTGATGTGATTTTAAAATCAGCTTCTCCCAACATTTTTCCCCCTTTTGCTTTAACTTAGGCTTAGGATGTCTTGGATGGTTGCTATGTGTATTTGTATATCATCGTGTATTATAGTTAGTAACTAGTTATTAGTTAGCTATAGTTAGTGAACAGCAATATCCAATTCAAATAAAAAACAATGTGTCACAAAGCAACTCTTAGCTTATTTATGTGATGACCCAGGGCATGGCATGAAAACAATACAGTCAGAGAACAGGTCCAACTTCCCTTTATTGCTCCAACTGTGCTCCCCAAAAATTCCCACAGTCACTACCAGTCCTGGAGCAAAGCTCTCACATGCACCTTCAGAAGCCTGTGGCTGTGAGTAGCTCACAGCCTGAGCTCCTCGCCCCGGTTCCTGCCAAACTAGCAGTTCAAAAACATACAAATGCAAGTAGATAAATAGGCACCACTTTGGTGGGAAGGTAACAGCACTTTGTGATGTCATGCTGGCCACATGACTGCAAAAATGTCTTTGGACAGCACTGGCTCAACGGCCTTGAAATGGAGATGAACACTGCCCCCGCTGCAATTAGAAGAGTTAAAATCCACAAGGGACTCCTCGGCCCTGAAAGCAGGTTCATGTTAAGCAGACATTAAAGTGGTTTTGTAATGAAATACTTTTAAGCAGAAATATTCTACATGCAAGGAAAGCTTAGGTAGCTGCACCTTTTGAGGATCTGGTTCAGAGGCACCTGCCTGGTTGAGAGAAGCTGTTATTATTTCAGGCTGTCAGTTCCTCTGACAGAGGACAAAGAGACCTCTGCCTAGCTCTGTGTGTGTGTGTGTGTGTGTGTGTGTGTATAGCATTTCTTTTGCCTCACAAACTCTATTTATTTGTGGAATTCTTGTGAATACCATGTCCTGGTGAATGGCACAAGTGCGAAATAAGTAAATGTGACACACTTTTCTTTCATCTAGCTTTAGTTATATGCTAAATTGGGCCTTTTCCTTGCTTCCCCCATTTCAGCTAAAAGAAGTGGGCGGAAGATGAGGAAGACGCAGACATTCTCCATTTCCAGAATCTGATCTATACTGATTTAGTTGCCCACAAATTCCAGAGTATTTGCCACAAAATTCAAAATGGCTTTCAAAAATGTTAAGACTCTTGTTAGTGCAGAATTCTGGCTAGGCTGTCTAATTTTCTACTTCACAATGTAACACCTGCATAACAGTCAGCAAAAGATGGATAGTGCTTTTTAAGAGAAATATATTTCTCTCTCTATATATATACTGATACACTTTCACAGTTCACCACTCCTGACAACCGTTAAGACGGAAGCCAAGGCTTCCCAGAATCATACATTTTAATGCCAGCAGCTTTCAAAATATTTTTGGCAGCAGCCTGATGGGTTTCCATTCATACAGCAATCAGAATAAGAAGACAAAAGAGACAGTTCTAAGTAGAACTATAGTTGCAAATGGTTCCTTCAATAGGAGACTCTTGGGTGGGTGGGTGGTGGGGAGAAAATCACACCATTAACTTCTTACTCTTAATTTGCACTCACGGGGAAATAGTAGGCACTTGAAAAAAAAAACATCAAGAGAGCAGCAAGAGAAGGAAAATAAAGATATGTCCTGTCATTTGGATATATCATTTCATGAACCACCCAAGCAGGAAAAAAAAATACAAATGATCTTATTTTTGTTAATATTTTAATGTTACATTTGCAGCATAAATAAAAAGGCACATTATATGTTTGGTAAGAACAGTGGCTGAAAGAACAAGTTGCTAAGTGGCAGGGTTTCGTGTATTTATTCATTTTTAAAGTCTTAAAAATAGAAGAATACAAAGATGAAATGCCACAAAACTCACCCAGGCCTGTGGTAGCCAACACAGGACCACGGGAACCACGGGACAGGTAAAATGCTAGCTTGTGAGGACCTGCTCACAGGAGCACTTCGGTGAATTATTCATTGGCTTACCAGTCAAGAGGACACATCACTCCATTTTTCACAACCCTCCCTCAGGCCTATTAATTATTTTCAGGCAAAAGAAGGGTTGGAACTTCAGATCTACCTGTTTCAGGAAGTGACACATCAACAAGGCCATTGCAGAAGGAACGGTAGCCATGGAGGAGAAAAGAGTCGATATATAGCTATATAGTTCTATATATATTTATAGATATGCATTTCATTTTATGAGATACTAAACCCTCTTTTGTGGTTAAGCATTCCAGGATATCTCTCTCTCCCACCCTCAATTTATTGATCGTAAAAAAAAAAAGCTCTCCATATACTATTTCTACATTTGAAAAGATAGCAAAAACAAGGCAGGCAGCTGTGACAGAAAGAAGGAAGGCATCCTAAGAGATCCTGCAGAACGGCCATTTTGCAACAAGAAGACTATGGATATGTAGGCAGGTGGGATCCATGGGAGAGAAACCCAGAGGTTGTGGAGATGTGAGAGGAAACACCCTGGGCAAATCAATGTTGATCAGACATGACGTACACATCATTTTGGATGATTTCTGGGGTGTTCAACGTTCACAAAAGCGAGGTTTATTATACAGGAAGAGAGCTTTCTTGGATAAATATACCCCTTTTCTCTCTCTTGATAGCATTAGGAAAGAAAGGTTAGGGACCTGGGACAACTGGTTTATGACCAAGCTGCAAGTAAACCCAACTGTTCCACTCCCGTCTCCAAAAGATGAAAAGTGAGAAAAGTTACAAATGAATGCATTTGTGATCAGGATTTTGCTTTGAGGCAGGCTTATAAATGGGCAGGAGAATCATTACATATATTTATTACAGTTGACATTCAGCTGCTGGGCTTTAAGCATTGAATACAGAGTTTAGCACAGGAGAAAGGAAGGAAAATACTCAGATACTACTGCCTGTAACTATTACTCCAGCTCCTGTATATCCCTTGCTCTAGGATGTGGCTATTCTTTGCAAAATTGTAATGATGCAGCATCCTTCAACCAGACTGAAGGAAAGCTGTAGTAGAAGTACTTTTGTCAAAGGATTTGAACTCACTCACATCACTCAACATACAGATTTAGAGAAAATGCTTCAAGTATTGGAAAGTATCCTGAGCCCATCTATTGCACTGCTGTAGCCCCAACAATGTGCTTACTTGTTCAAAAATAGGCCTTCTCTTTCGAATGATTCTCCACCTCCAATACTAAGCCTAGGATTATACCTTTGCTACAGCTTCTATACTGGGTCCTTAAGGGCCTTTAGTGCTTGCATGCTAATTCTCCTACAAAAATGCAAATGGAAAAATAAACCCCTAAACTTTCTTTTATGGGAATTGTTCTAAAGTAAAAATCATTATAGCATGGTGTTCCTGGATTTCTCTCCTTGGCTTCCCTAGTCTTAGTACTGTAAAAAACTGGGAACCTTAGTCTTTTTCTGCCATAATATATTATTCACTTGTTACACCCTCATTTTTTTACTCAAGCAAGTTAAGCATTTTCAGTGGGATATCTCCAGCAGTTGTAAACACACAGAGACAATTTCTAATGGACAGCAGAGTCAGAGCCTAAGCTGCATTAAAGAGCAATAGCAATACCTTAAAATGTGCACTCTAAACCCCGCTGACAAACCAGTGCAAATCTTTTAGTGTAGGATCACGCAATCCCAGTAACATATATTTCTTGACTTAGTTACTACCCACAAATCCATTCATAGTTGGAGATCAAGGATAAGTCCCAAACTGCGGACTTGTTTCAGATATGCAATCTTGCTTGAAACAGACTGGGTCTTAATTCCACAGTTCCCTTCCTTACTGATTTAACAGCAACTATCTATTGTCTGAACAGAATTTCACCTAGCTGAAATTTCCTTCCTCCAATTAATCCCTGAATTTAACTTGCATTCAAGGGTACTGGTTTCTTCTCAAAGGTGGAGTGTTAGGAATAAAAGAACTACACAACACTTCTACTGTAAATCATTGGATGACTCCCCCCATCCCCAGCAATTTTAGATAAATGTTGAAGAGCATAGGAGATAAAACTGAATTCTATGGGACACCATAGGCCTGTGATGGCGAACCTATGGCACGGGTGCCACAGGTGGCACGCAGAGCCATCTTGCTGGGCACACAAGCTGTCGGCCAACTTACCTCCAGCTGAGCATGCACATGCACATGGGATCGCACATGCATGCATGCGCGATTGCAGAGACCCAGCTGATCTTTGGGCCTCTGCTGTGCATACGCGCGATTGCAGCAGGAAATCCAGCTGGTCTTCGGAGCTCTCCTGCGCATGCACAAGTGATTGTTCATGTGTGCGTGAGTGCCCACATGCAGCGCATGTGTATTGCATGTGCAAAAGCTGCATGCATGCACAGATGGTGCAGTTGCACATGCAGAGCACATGGAGGAGCCGCATGCAAGTGAGGATGGCACGCACAAAGCACGTACTTTTCGGCATTCAGTAAGTAAAAGGTTTGCCACCACTGCCATAGGCTAATGGCCATAGTATCAAGCTAGTTGTTTTCAGCACCACCTTCTGGAATTTGCCCAACAGGAAAGACTGAAGCCACTGCAAAACAACTACATCAACTAGTTCAGAAGCAATCATGGGAGATGGTCCTAAAACGCACCACAAGGTCCAGGTGAATTAGCTGAGAAATACGTTATCTAATTTCTTCTAATCTTCCAAAAAAAGACTCTATAGCCTCTCTTGCCCAAAAGCCAGACTGAAATGGTTCTAGAAAATAAAACAGTTCTTCTGAGTAGGCTTTCTGTATCATTTATCATTTTCACTCTTAGAACTGAAGAATATATTTCAGTGCATCTACTGGGGCTTCCATTATAATGATGGCCAAAGAATTTCTCTTCCATTTTTTATAGCTGTCTGTCAATAAGTGTTTCTAAACTGGCAATCAATCAATCAATCAATCAATCAAATTAACTGCAGACTAATTTCAAATAGAACTTATGGTGAAAACCTCTCTTCTTAACCAACATTGGAATCCTTAATTATTATTATTATAGAAGATAAAAAGTGTTCTGTGACATGCAATGTCTTGGCTAAGCATCAGTCAGCTCACAGACCTGTTAAGGAGCTTCTGTCTTTTTTGGGGTGGGTGGGGTGGGGGGGTCAGTAGTGAATCTGAATGCTTCCTTTTTTTGGGGGGGACGAGGCTAAACTTGGTTCATATGCTGCTAGGAAGAAGCCAGTGTGCAATATGACCATGCTCACTTCACCATGGCTCCCTGACCTAGCTGACCCACTGTGGGTGTTTGTCCCTGGTTGCCCAACTGCGTCTTGCCCACCCAGGGAACCCATCATGGGCATTTGTCCACAGCTGGCCCTCCTCTGGTGCTGGAGAGAAGTGCTAGAACTAGAATGAGTAACAGAGCCAAACACTGATGGACCTTGGACAAGAACCAACAGAGAGAGAAAGAAGTGGAAATTCTCATTTTGTGCTGGCATCCAAGGCCAAAGCTCCTCAAAAAAATTTCTGTTTTTCACAATTCCATGGCTGAGCTCATCATCCATTTAAGCCATAGATTAAAAAAAAAATTCCATCTTTATTTTTATAAATAATTCAAGGTGGAGAACATACATAATACTTCTTCCTCCTATTTTCCCCATAAAAACACATGTGAGGTGATTTGGACTAAGAGAGAATGACCGATCCAAAGTTGCCCAGCTGGTTTTCATACCTTAATGGGACTAGAACTCCCAGACTCCTAGTTTCTAGCCTGATGCCTTAACCACTAGATCAAATGTAATTTGTTTGGTTTGGTCCATTAGTACTGAGTGAACACTATCACTGTAGTTCATAAACTTAGTATATTGTGGTTTTCATGAAACTATGGCTTAAAGTTGCATGAATCCAACCAATGACTAGTTTAAAACATGGAGAATGCAGTCTTGAAAGACATGAAATTTTCCTTCCCTTTAGAATATAACATGAATGTTATCTAGTGAGGAAAGAACAGCACTCAAAGACACAATGTATTATTCGCAAGAAGTAATCCTCTTAAGTACACACGCACACACACACACACCCCACATCGTGCTGAAAAGGAAATGGTTTTGTAAAGAGATTACAGATGCCAATCAATCACCAAGCTGGATGTGTCAATAAGCAGAATTTGGAGGGCCTTTGCCCTGTCCTCAAACCTTGGTTAGAATGGCAATCCATTACCTAGTGCAATATCATTTACGTTAGAGCAGGGATGTCAAACTCGTGTCATCATGGAGTTGTCATGTGACACATTGCGACTTGCCCCCTTCGCTAAACGAGATGTGGGCGTGACCAGCATGTGACGCATCTGGTCCGTGGATCGTGAATTTGACACCCCTGTGCTAGAGCAACTTTAGCAATCTTTAAGATACATGGACTTCAATTCCCAGCATGCACCCATCTTAAAGTTGCCGAGGTTGTGAGACATTGCCCTAGAGGAAAGCAATTTTGGCAGAGAGCTGATGGGTAGAGATGTGGTAAAAGCAGGAAGGCAGGGCAGAAAGAATGATTCTTCAACAGGACCAGAATCATCTGTGAATTTTACTTTTCAAACCATTCCCCATAGAAAATATGTTCAATAAGCTTGTAAACATTGCCTGAAGTCAGGAAATATAACTTTCACTAAAATAGGATGACACAATTAAAAGAATGGAAGGCAAAAGCAGACCAAGAAACAGGTGACCATCCCTATCTAGCAATTTGGAACAGTGCCATAAGGTAAAACTCCAGTAAGCAAGCTGACCAGGGAACACAAACAAGAATCCTCTTCGGTAGACAACAAAAGACACAAGGGGAATCACATGCACACTTACACAAGTATGTGTTTGCAGTTGTGGGTAATTTTTAAAAAAATATGCATTTAACACATAATTATCCTAAGAAAAAATTACTGGAAAGCATTAACTGTCAACATTTTATATGGTGAGTAACTCCTATCCTTGCTTTCTTGATGTGCCAGTACTACAGGTATACTGGGGACAGATCACTTGGGGCAAAATAATTTTCCAACGTGAGTTCCAGAATCTCTCTTCTTTTTTATATGCAACTATTGAAATCTCCCTTTCTGTTGGCGTGGATAAGTGAATTTACTATATATAGCTTCCCCATAAGTTGCAAACAAGCAATGGTTATACTCAATAGTAGGCTGCTTGGTAACACAAAAGGATTACTGTATATGTCTATAGGTGCTCTGTGACAGCAGGGATGGTTTCGTGTGCAACCTAGATCCCACACATGCACAGATGAAGTTTCACTCACTATCCTGCCTCTTGCGTAGTCCGGTTCCTAACAGGCCAGATGAGTACCAGTCCATGGCCTGGGATTTGGGGACTCCTGGTCTATGAGAAGACAGACACTGACAATCAGGAGAATGTGACATGGGCCAGCTTTTCCAGAATTAGGAAGGGCATAATGAAGTCTGCAATAATAGAAGACTACTTTTGGCTCCTACCCAACCCCGATACTTACAAGCAGAGTGTGGCTGCCATGATGTTCTTTGCATCAAATCTTTATGGATTTTGAGTTACTAGTAGAAGCATCACTGTCTGGGCCTTGTGTGCTGAAATGCACACCGTTACACTGAAACAGACATAAAGCCTGGCTCAGATAAATACAAACCATAATGTAACTTTTTTGTTTAGCATAATATGTAAAAGAGTTCCCTACTATACATAGTTTCTCGTAGAGATGCGCAGTCTAAACCAATAGAACTAGAATGGGATATTGCATTTTCCCAATGAGCTGGGACACACTGCAATATTTTTCTAAGCAGCAACTAGTGGTATCATATTTCTATTAGAGACATTTACCAGAATAAAGTTTTGGTTTTTTTTTTAAACTATTATTACTGTAACATTCAAAAGAGAAAAACAAAAAAGGTAAGAGAAATATCTGAGCCTATCCAATAAAAGGGTGTTTCCTGATTCTGTTCTACAAAACCTCAATATCTCTTTAGAGTGATAAATGAAACTGTTCAGAGGTAAAGGCCACATACACAAGAATGGATCCAACAATTAATTATGAATTACTGTAGTTCCATGAAATCAGAAGAAATATGAAAAATCACTTCAACGTTGCCACAAGTAGAGAAACAAAATTTGCAATTTGCTGGAGATGAGGGCGGGGAGTATTTAACACAAATCTACTCATGAATTGATAGATCCTTGATATGAGTCTTTCCAGTCCAGGCACTGCCATTTGTGAAAACTGCTATATAAGGAAGCTTATAGAGCCAGCTTCCTCATGAAGCTTATTTAAATGCTGACATTTAATTACCAAGAGACCGATTCACATTCATTGGGAATGTACTACTTATGGAAATGGAAGATTATGGTACTTCTCCCTCTCAGAGAAGTAGTTTTTTTTGCACATAAAATAGTAGTACTGCAGTAGCGTATATACATATATATGGTTTCCCAGATTGCTTTCTTTGCTACAAGGCACAGAATTTTGTTAAAGGGTTCAGTAACAGACATGCAGCCACTGGTCAATTGGCAGGTTGGAAGGGTACACACTTAGAATAGTAATTTCTTATAAATATGGGTGTGAGCCCAGAATGCGCTTCCTCGGTACAATCAGAAAATAAGCTAAAATAAAATGAGACTTGTCGCTCTAGGATATATAGATCAGCCTTAACATACTGCTAACATCAGGGGTGTGAAACTCATGGTCTGTGGGCCAGATACTTCACGCGCTGGTCGCGCCCACCTCCATTTTAGTGAAGGGGGGGAGTTGCAATGTCACGTGATGATGTGACACCATGAGTTTGAAACCCTTAGCTAACGTGATATAGTCTTCTCCGAGCTAGAAGAGTAACTTAACAGGATCATCCCTGACCCTGGCTCTCAATCTCAAAAATTATTTGCTTACTTGAAAGGAATTATTTTTAGACAACAATTTATATCTTGGCCATCATCTACAGTCAGCTACAGAGATCCTTGCTACAAACCCAATTACTGATGTTATGAGTTGTAATAAACATATCAGAGCTAACCAGTCTTTCAGCTACATTTAAAACAGAACTGATCACAGCCTGACCAATCCTTCATATAATTCTGTGGCTTTACAAGAATGACCTCATTACACACACCAAAGTTTGTAGCTCCGGAGCTCTTCTAACAAGGCAGGTATTGAATAGCAGGAACTAAAACAATGTGAAAAACGTTGCTTTGTTTTTAATGATTGTTAGAAGCACATGATCGTACTAAGGGAACTGTTACAATCCAGATACAAGTACATGGAAAAGGGGACAGCAAAGCAGAGTTTAATTTTAAAATGCTGTAAGAGAAATTATTTCCTTCAAATACATTTAAAATATAATAATGGTAAGATTATTTCATTCTGTTCACAGGCTCCATTTCTACTAGGCTGGGCATTTTTTGGGTCGAGGATACAGCAGAGTCCAATAGACAGGGTGGATGTGGTTTCTAATTTTATTGAGGCCCTCCCCTCAAATATTTCCCCATCTCTAACAGCATGATATTTTAATCTCTTTCTTTCTTTATTAAATTTATTTGCCGCCCATCTCATCACAAGGAGACTCTGGGTGGCTGATCGGCTTAATCTAACAGAAGAGTGGAATTTATCCAAATCTGCAGCGGGAGTTCCCAAGGGTACATAAAAACGTCCCCTTGGCCCATATTATGTGTGCTTTTGTTCACTACAAGTCCTCTTACTTGTTCCTGGAGTGTTACTATCACTTGTTCTTACTGTCTCAGAGCCTGAGCACAACTCTCACATTGACTGAAGATTCAACGTTTGTCTACTCTGCAACAGAATTAAGTAAACCAGGCTGAGTGATAATGACTGAATAGCAGCACAGACCATGAACTCATGCAGAAGGTGATTGCAAGATCTTTAACAAATGACCCGCCTCCCTCAGCTTGGCACATTCAAATGTGATGGATCACAACTCCCACCATTCCAGCCAAGACAGCCAATGTAGAGTTGAGGGGTCCTTGGTGCTTTCTGCAAGAAAACAATCAAGTTCAGAGAGCCCAAGGACTCCTCATCTCAACCCTGTGCTACAAATATTCTCCTTTGTCCGCTACAATGAGAGTTGCACTCCTAACTCTGTCCAGCCCTTCTAGAGAGTACCAAGTTGAGAGAGAGTGCTTTACACCCCTGCCTAAAAGTAACTGAAGCAGCCTCTTGTCCAATTAGGAGAGAGATTATTGAGTTTTAGAGACCAACTGATTTTCATAGAGAAAGTTCCAGGCTCAACTGCCAATTGCTCTAAAACAAAGTTCCCATCTAAGAGAAAGATTTGGGGGTTTTATCTCACAGTCCCAATGAAGAAAGGCCTTCTTTAAGTTAGATATTTGGGGGTTATTCATAAACCACAGCTACCCAGTTTGCTCTGGATTATTAGGATTTACTGAATCATGCTCTGTGTCTCAACTATACAACGCTTGGAGGGAACTGTACATGCACCGAGAAAGGACAATGCTGGGCCTTACCTATCTTTTGGTGTCATTTTGGCCTATGGTAGAAAATCCACACAAAATTTAACCTCTATTTTGCAAGTCTCTGCCTATCACTCCCTTGCAAATCTTGATACATTCAGATCTCCTTTCCAGGTTTCTTACCAGACTCCCAATCTAGCTCAAGACAGTGTTGAATTAGGCTGGCCAATAGTGCAACCGGCAGCTTCATTTGTTCTTTCTCATAACAAAACACTAGTTGTCAATGAGAATCTAGGCACCAGTTCAGACAGCAAATTCAATGCTATTGTGAGCCCTTATTTTTTCAATGGAAAATATGAGAAATCAAAATTCTACAGTCCTTTCTTTGGACCTGCACTGCACTGCATTCATTCAACAGCAAGCAGAATTCTGCAGTGTTCCTTTTAAAATGAAAGAATGCAGCACAGCTATGTTTTGAAAGGTACAAAACAGTAATATAAATTAAAAAAGAAGAAAACAAAACTAAAATATCTTATCATCTGTACCCACTTGCCAGCAAGCTCATTTCTTGTCCTATTAACCTGAGAAGATCCTGGCTACACCTGCTGTACACTGTTATTCGAGCTGTCACTAAGGAAACAGATACCCTGTTGGGACAAGTTTATTTCAAAGCCCTTTGCCAACTTGCATTTTTAGCATATCAAGGAAGCAAGGAAAAGGGGGGGGGAAGGTGGGGAGGAAGGCAAGTGACAGGATGTCTGAACTGCTTGTTAAAAGGAAGTCTGCAGACATTCAAAACACATTTTGCTTCTTTTAAACAAAGGAGAAAGGAAAAGGAACTCAGGAGAAATTAAAATTAAACACCACGTCACAGAAGAACAGAACAAGAAGCAACAGCATCATGTTCAGGCAAGGAAAAGAGCAAGCAGCATTAAGGTCCTGAGAAGCTGGATTGATTGTGACAATAGCAACAGCCAACAACAGAAAACCTGCATTATGTTTAGCATGCCACATGCACATTTACACACACATATATATATACATAGACATGTGCATTTGTGTGTGTATTATATGTGTGCTTTCTAGCGGGTGGAAACTGAGGAATAATAAAAATATTTGTAGACTGGCAGCACTGAGTATACAGCCCCTCAGAAGACAATGTTTTATTAAAAAAAACATAATTAGGAAGACAAAATAGTGGAAGAGTTGTCAAGTTGCAAGTTTATGATAGCTACACTCTAACTGCGGTATCGCTCTGCACCTTTTCCTCTGGTTGTGATTCAGGCTAAACATTGGCCAACTAGCAAGAGATAATGGTCAGTTCAAGACACAGACACACAGACACACACACTTTGACAAGAAGCAGAAGTAAAAGGGAGAGATTACCTCCAATTCTTCTTTTTTGTTTTCAATCTACCCTATGATAGCAATGTGCAAGAAACTCGCTATTTATTTTGGAAGAGACAGATGGAAAAAAGCAATGGGTGACATCATCCAAAGGAGAAATAGGATGGAAAACCTTTGACCCCTCTCCCCCAAAAGAAAAAAAAAAACCAAAAGGGTAAGAGGGGAGGCAATTTGGAATTTGCATCCATCCTATTGTCTTTGAAATAGTCCATTATTTAAGGCCACAATCTTGAAATCATATCAGCTTAGCTTTTGAAATGAACATGGCTTATAAGAGTATTGAATCTTTAGCATTTGCAAACAGAAATACTTTTTCCTGTTTCCTTGCCATTGAGTTAACTCTTACGTTGTCCCCAAACAACTGTGTTTAACTACATCCTGTAGCTTAGCACTGTGTATCTTTGAACCTGCTATTGTAATGCTATGATTCTGCAACTACTCAGATTCCAAAGGTATAAAGAAGTGTTTCTCAACCTTGGCAACTTTAAGATTTCTGGACTTCAACTCCCAAAATTCCCCGGTCAGCTTAGAATTCCAGACTTTTTAAAGCTGCCATTTGTATATATCATGCCAATTATTTTCCTAGACACAGTAAGAGATGCCCTTGTGAATGTTCTTCCTTCTCATTATTGAAATACCCCTTAGCTCTTCCCACCTAGTAACTTAAAAACCAAATAATTCCCATTGTGTTTTGATGGCTTCCTCTTGAACTACAAAAATTAAAGTCTGTTATCAGATAACAACATGACCAAAAATGCATCCCTGATAATATGCATAGTACAAATTATGGGATCTACAATGCATACAACAGGCCTGCCTTTTTCTCTCCCAGAACAGCAAAATCACCAATCAGTTACAGCAGCTAAGAGTGAGGGTTTCTTACTCTCTTCACAAAACAATTTGAACAGTTCAAATGACCAAATTATGGAGCTTACCACCTTCAGAGCCACGAGTTGGAATCCTGTGTGAAAGTGTAGAATGGAAGGTCAGGTACCATGTTGATGGATATGCTACAAAAATAGTCAGGATGCTAAAGTTTTCCACAAAAATGGCCAGCACCAGCAAAACATCACAGCACCTCCCAAGAACTGCTTTCTCTTGCTACAGTAGCCAAGACAAGGAAGCACCATGAGTAACCAAACTAAGGGAGGCTTAGTGTTAGCGCAATGTATACCTGAACTTTAACCATTTTAGATCACACTGTAAAAGGCTATCCAAATGGTTGATTCTAGATAGGATGAGAAATGGTCTCTAAAGTGTGGCAAAATGACTTATTCCAAAGCCACCCTTTGGAAAGACGATGCCCCTATGATAGATGTTTGAGGCGAGGACCTATGTGAGATATACTTTGTTAGAAGCTCCATAGCTGCCCTTCACTCATTTTTAAGAAATCAAAAGAATAAAACAAATGAACAAAAAAAAAACTGTATCCACCCCATTTTGAACAAGGGGCTTAGTTATGATCAGTCTCTCTGGCTGCAGTTCATTGGTTAGTTCTATGCCATGCAACTGGCGACATCATCTGCCAGCAGACTGGGACTGCGGCGCCATTATGACATGTGACTGTATGGGCAGGTTCAGTTCTGTCCTTTGGTTGGCCATCTGAGTGAGGACTGAAGTGGCAACGGCTTCGGCTGCAGAGCGGACATTCAGCCCATTGGGAGATGCAGTCACCGAACTGTGCTGGATGACAGGAGCTGGAGAACCGGTGGGCTCAGAACTCTCTTTGGGGCTTTCTGATTTTTCAAGAAAGGGAAAAAGAAAATGGCATTAGTGATTGGGCTTGGCTTTACAGACTTCTACAGAACATGCTTCAGCAACTATTCTGCCAGTTCTCACCAGTTACATTTTCTCCAATGAGTTGCTCTTTTTGGCCACAATATTCTCTGTACAAAAATTCAGCTTTAATTCAGACTTAACAAGCCTGACAATATAACTCATTCTGATTGATGCTAATTAAAAGTATCTGTATAATCTTGTGTTGGATACACAGAACACATTATCACTGATTTTATATACAGTACACACAGCAGCATATTATGTGAATCCAGCCACTGTATTTGGTAAACCATAGTTTATTGTTGTCTGGAGTCAGCAGCGCCTGGTTTCTTTGATTAAAAAAAAAAATATCAGCCACATAGCTCAATAATAAAACTGCATTGGAGGGAATGTGCATAACCCAGAAGAATTTCATTGGCATTATTTAGATGCCAATTAAATTTCTTTCTCTACAGCTAAGGCTTATAATGTGAACTTCCAGAGTTTGTTTGTTTGTTTGTTTATTTCAATTTATATACCGCCCCTCTCCCAAAAAGGGACTGAAAAGGAGTTGAAAAGGTAAAAAAAATGCAGTTTTACAGCACTGGTGAAAAAAAAAAAAAACAGCCTTTGGTGGGGGGCGGAAACAGGTTTTGTTCTATAACTGTAAATGTAATAGGATCTTTTTCAACTGGGTGTTCTTGAGATAATATGGACTAAACTATCCATCATCTAAATCAGTGTTTCTCAACCGTGGCGACTTTAAGAT
Source organism: Myanophis thanlyinensis (assembly GCA_017656035.1). Taxonomy (NCBI): domain Eukaryota; kingdom Metazoa; phylum Chordata; class Lepidosauria; order Squamata; family Homalopsidae; genus Myanophis; species Myanophis thanlyinensis. The sequence goes on along the minus strand of JAEANM010002844.1, from coordinate 8,363 downwards.
GTTTGGACTTCAACTGTTGAGTTGAAGTCCAAACATCTGAAAGTCGCCAAGGTTGAGAAACACTGACTAAAGGAAGAACTGCCATAATAACTGGGGTACTGAGAATGTTATACCCAACAGTTTTGGAATAGCTTAAGTTAGAGTTAGCACTTGTAATATTCACAACTCTTCAATTATAGAATGCTTTTCTAAACTTCGACTGGTTCCAAAATGCTATTTTATAAAATGCTTGAAATCCTAAAATCTGTATTTGACCTCGATAAAGGAGCATATTTGTAACTCAAGATTGAAATTGGGGTCCTTGGTGTTTTCTGCGCTTGGTTGCTTTTTTGCAGATGTTTCATTACCCATCAGTGCTGCAAGAAAACAACCAGATTCAGAGACCACCAAGGACTTCTGCATTTGACCCCTTTTGCCCTGCCTGAATATTTATAAGATTTTGCTCACCAAGGTAACCTTGTGTTTTCTTTTGTAATGCAGTGACAGGGCAGTCCTTGTGAGCCAACAATAGTTGTTTGAGTTGCGCAACTTCATTCCTTAATAATGTAACTTCGTTCTATGAAAAAGGAAACATTTAGTCTCATTGCATCCGTTCAACATCCAATCTTGAATCCTGTTAAAAGTGTTCATTTGAAACAGTGAGAGAACAACCAGAGGTACAACATACACATGAAGGAATTTACGGGTGATGGGTTTCAGTCTGCACCTTTTACTCATTACTTAGCTTAAGGAATTGAATCCTCTTTTAGCATTAAAACTGCTATGATCCTATGACTCAATCCTATGCCTGGTGGTCTGTTCCACTATTGAGATATCTTTCAAAAGGCCGATTTGGAAACCTGGTAGTGAATAAAGGAGATTCTAATCTAAGAAACATTGAAATAAAACATGTTTTAATTCTGAAAATCTTTTGAGACAAGTCAGGCTAAATGTAACGCACATGGGCACTTGTACAAACACATCTACACATTCAGGCAGTAGTTTCAAACCTTTTCCACCAATGAAATATAAAATGAAAGCTACAGGGCTGAGGCAAAGTACCTGGATGGGCTTTACAAAAAAAGGTGCTGAAAATTTACAAAAGCAAATTCACAAAAGCAAATATGTGCATCTTCCAGGTTCACCCTTATTAGCATATTAGCTTCATGAATGCTGGAGCTATTTTTGGTTTCTAACAGACAGAGGCTGCTTATAGGGAATGCAGGTAGCAGCCTGGTTTAATACTGGAGTTGAACTTGCTTATATTTGTAACCACGTCATGGTAAGCTTGCTTAGTTGCATTCCTTGTCCAAGTCTCTCAAAAAGGTGGGAGCACAATGTCAAGGGCACACATGGAAATAATTCAACTGTATTAACATTCTTATTATTACCACTGAGAGGGAGATTACACTGAACTTCAGTTTCTCCCTCAAAGACAGAACTACCACAGTTGGCTTGGGTCCAAGAACCAGAAGGCTCAATTTTTTCCCCCTCAAAGGTGGGAAATTTCTATTAAGCTTCAGGATAAGTCAAGCAACATGGTAGTAAAAAGCAAACCCCAAAAATTCATAGCAGTGCAAATAGCTTGGCTCAAAATCTAGCACCAGCAATATATCAAATCAGGCCAAGGTTCCACAGCAGACAGGAGAAGATGCTAGGCTTCCAATGTTAAGAGACAGATGGAAAGCATGAAAAGTTTCCCTTTATGTATTTAGACCACACAAAAGTTAAAATGTCTTTCTTGCTTATAACAATAACGGAAAGCTTCACATATCTGGATATTCTGAAGTGATAACAATACATTATAATGTATTTAAATGTATAGGTGATGGGAACAAAGAAAAAGAAGAAGAGGGCTATCAGTTATCCTTGTCAAAGGGAGAGTAAACAGATCTGCTGCAGTGAGATTGGAATTGATTTATAAGATTTTCTGAAAACCGATGAGTAACAAGAAATAAAAATGACTGAGGCCCTAATGTCTGTTCCACAAAATGTCCACTCTCACAAGGAGCTATAATTTAACTAAGGGAACTATAATCTGAGAAAGTGTGTGTAAGTAGAATGCATTCTTTCACAGAGACCTCAAATCTTCCCACCACCACCCCCGGCATGGAAAGCTCCTTCAGATAATAGACAGCCAAGACCAAGAATGCCTACTGCATGCCAGGATCTTCAAAGTTAAGCAATGAAGGTCTCAGAGTATGAAAATCACCTCCACACTACATTCAGGTCCCATAATTTCAGATTGTATTGGCTAGGAACAAATTTATGAACCATACAGATCTCTCATAAGCACACCAGAGAATGACGGTCTTGAAAATAAAGCAAGGATAGATACGGTATTAGGGATACATTTATCATACTGTAGGCACGTTGGCAGCCTGCTTACGCTTAGTTGGATGTTCTGTGTGGTGAGTTCTTCTGCTTTCTTTTCCAAGGACGACACCCAGAGCTTGCGTTTCTGGCGGCAGCGGGAGGCAGCAGCACGGTTCCGCTCCAAGAAACGCTGCCTACGTTCGTCCGGATCTTCATCTGCTGTGCGTCTCCGTCGGCCACCTGTACTTGGTGTGGGTTGAGCTGGGGAAACCTGAGGACGAAAGGGCAGATAGATGGGCAGGCTATTCACACAAAAGATGGGCAGGTTATTAAAAAAAAAAAAAAAGAGAGGGGAGGGGAGGGGAGGAACCTATGACTTGCCTGTGTTATTAAACTACACCTCCCAGCATCTCTTGCCATTATTCATCTAGAACTGCTGGAAGTTTCAGTTCAGCCATTATCTGAAGAGACTCACCTTGTATTAAGAACTCAACATACTCATACAAATTTATATAGACCAAAGAACTCGTCCAAGCAATTTTTGGGACTATTAGCACTACCTTAACTAATGCTCTCAAATGCTACTTTACCATTTAATGTTTGCTTTTTTATTCTTGATTGTTTTTATTATATTTTGCACAATATTTTTCTGTAAACTGTTCTGGCATTTTCTCTGAGAATAAAATGTTAATAACTGCAATCTTTTAATGAACAAACAGTATGTAACACTTTCCTCTGATCTGTCTGGTTCCCAATAGCCTATTTGTAAAATAGATGTGCAAGACACAGGGATGTCTATCGCTGTACATTTATCTGCAAGCAACTTGGAATATTGGATCATTTTTTTGACTTTGCACCCTTTTATCAATTTAATTTAAAAAAAACAACAACCCTCTTTTCCCTTGTGTCTGTTCAAGCATCTATATTATTTTTGCAATGAGATGCTTGTGTGGTAGAGGCAACACTGTAACTGTCACTGAAATCCTTTTTATTTTTAAGTAGCCAAATGGAAAACTGCCAAAAGCAAAAAGAGATTTGCAGGTTCCCACCTTAGCTCAGCCTCCCCAAATGGGCTCTATAATTAGAGACAGTTTCCACTTCTCTATACTCGCTGTCAGTCAGACAACATATGGACAGTAAACTTCTGGAAGCTCTAACTGACAGAGCAGGTGGTAATTGTGATGGAAGGCTGGCATTTGGTAAGCTGGCAGGACCAAATGGGGTGCATTTAAATTCAAGTAATTAAGACAGGAAGAGAGACAGAGGGAGAGAAGATTTGTAAATACTGCTTCTCTGTTTCTGACTCTGTCCCCATCGCTGTTGTATCTCATCTGGGAGCAATGCTGACAGAAGCAATGGAGGCTCACCCTAGTCTACCCACCTGGCTCAGGGAATTAGAAACTGGGTGTCTTAAACTTGGCACATCCTGCCACTAGACAGCTGAAATTTGGCAACAAGGAAAAACAACGTACTGAATTTTCAAGCTTATTTTCATTTGCAAAATTTGAAGTTTGTTCCAAAGTAGTTTTTCAGACACTGCAAAAAGGAGAGTTGGTTCACTAAGGAAATGGGGAAAAATTATAGAAAGATGTACAGGAACATAAGGGAAGAGAGACATCCAAAACAAAGTATCATTTCTTTCCAGATAACTAAAAGACTACTGGAAGCTGATGACGGTTTTCCTTCCCTTCTCCAGAAATGACTATATTATTGTATAAGAGTGCTCATTATCAGGTCATTCTTGTTTTTATAATGATTCAAAATCTTAAATTCATATTTGATCTTAAAACATAAGAATAAATACCATAGCAAATGATGCTATGCCACCCATCATGCTCTCTCTAACACCACAGTTAGCTTTAGCCTTTACTTAGAAGTTCCTCATTCCCCTTTTATTCACAAGGACAAGTACATTTTTCTCTTATATAAATCTCTGGCTCCAATAATACCTGTTGGGTTTTAATTAAATATCATGCGGTCTAGCAAGTGCCTTTACAAATTTTCATGGCAGCTTTCCTAAATTTGGGCTCTTTCCTTTGGCTGATAAGCCTGCCAGCTGAGGAAGGACGAGATGTATTGTAGCCTCACTTCTGTTTCCTGAATCCTTACTTAATCCAATTTGGCACTTAACCAACCTGTGGCTGGGCTGGAGAAGGTGCATCAGGGTGCTGGATAAGTATCTGACCCTGTTCAGGATGGGAAGTCACCATTGTGCTCGCTGATCCCACCATCATGCTGCTGCCGTTCAGTGAGGAAGTAACTCCTTGTGTCAGGCTGGCTTTTAGCCTCTGCATGAGATGAAGATAAAACAAACACTAGGAGAAGCCCGACTTTCTGCTTGTTAAGATGGCACAGTGGTTAAAACACAGTATTGCAAGCTAACTCTGCTCACTGCCAGAAGTTCAATCCTGACTGGCTCAAGGTTGATTCAGCATTCCATCCTTCTGAGGTCGGTAAAGTGAGGACCCAGATTGTTGGGGTCAATAGGCTGACTTTGTGAACCACTTAGAGAGGGCTGTAAAGCACTATGAAGCTGTATATAAGTCTAAGTGATACTGCTATTGTGGATGTTTTTAACATATATTTGGAGTTTGCTAAAAAGAGGCAGTCTTTCGAAGACAAGGGGCAGTAAACTGATACGCTAGAGGTTCACATTTATGTTCCTATAAGGAAAATAAAAACCTGGATTAATGGATATAAAAACTTCACACGTGACTGGAAATTCTTTTTGCTAAGGAAATCTGAAAAAACCCTCTCTTTTTTTTGTAGGAGGAGTTCTCATTAATATGGAATGTTTAAACAAGAATTCTTCCTTTCCCATACAATTAAGAAATAAGTCACCATAAAATGTTCAGACAGCTGGATTTTTTTCTAGTAAAACATTGAATTTTTTTATTACATTTTACTTCATTTTCCTTCCAAGGAATGCGTGTGTTAGTTTCAAAATAACTTGGTCAAATGGAAGACAAAAAGAAAGAGATTATAAAATTACCAAGAGGACATTTCTGTAAAATAGAATAAAACATTCTGTTGGTGTAAAGGATGTCTAGCCTGAAGAAGTACATGAACTGTTTTTCCTAAGTTTGTGCAATATTTGCTCAGATGTAAGTTAATATCTACTCTTAATATGCTGTATTTGGACATGTCTATACTTTTGTGGCTATAGTCTTTATAAGCCAGAATTCAAAGAACTCTGCATCAGTTTTATATGCTAAAAAGGATTTTACAGTGGTTTAGGCTGAATACCTCCTCTTCTACTCCCATATGTCAGCCTCCATGGATGGGAATTTTGGGGTTCGCAATTCCAACATGTCTGGAAAGCTCCAAGTTAGGGAAGGCTGCCATACACCAAGTTGCTCTTGAACCCGAGAGGGAATTTCAAAAGCAATTTTATTGTATTTGGCATGGGAATACAATTCAAAAGGGGGAAAAAACCCCCACTGTGAGCTTTAGCAGTTTTGGAACTAATACTTCAAATCTGTAAATTTTGCAAGTGGTGATGGCAAAGAGGAATAAGCCTGACTTCTGAAAAATGATACAACAATCTAACATTTTTACAAGATGAAATTTCTTTAAAGTGGTGTTTTCTCAATCTTGGGCACTTTTAAGTTGTGTGGGCTTCAGCTCCCAGAATAACACCCCAGCCAGCCATGCTTTCAAGACTAAAATGAGAGAAAACATGTTTTTGAAATCTACAATGCATCTTGGTGCGTATCTCTCTCTCATTTGATTCTTTGAAAGGAGCCATCTTGTGAACAACGAAGTAGAATCAGGCGCTCACCATTTTAGCTTCAGAGTGTCCTGGAAAGCCTGATGGTGAAATTGAGCCACTGCTGATAATCGGGGGACCAGGAATACCAGGAATGTTTGGCACCATAGGCATCGGCCTTGCCAGCTATATATTGGAGGAGGAGGAAGAAACAGCATTTCAGGTTTTCTTTTTTTACTTAGAACACGCCGAAAAGGAAAAAAAATTGCCTCACAAAAACCTCACCATTGGTGTCTGCATGAAACCCACAAATTTTCAACCACACTTAACCAGACGGAACAGAAGAAGAAACAAGAGGTAGGAGGAGAATTTCCAGTCTCTGAACCATTCCATTTGGCTACAACAGCCAAATCCTCTCCCTTTTTTATGATTGTCCCAAATTATCCTCGTTTGACTTTAAGTATCTGGGTGCAACTTCTCAACAGTTACCTAAAAATTGTAGCATAATGCTAGCTCTCAAACAATTCTTCTTTTGAAATTGGGGGTTGCTGCCAATCTGCGGATCTTAACGAAAATTCTAGCTCCCCTTAACTAGGCTCACAGAATTGTTTTAGAACAAAGGCATTTGGCGATCGGTCAGGCTAAAATAATGAAACCGTTAGTCTTGAATTAGAGGGGGTGGAACACATCATTGAGCAATATTCAAGGCTATTGTTGTCTTTCAGGTAACATATTTTTCAGGTTATGGAAGGGACACAGATAAGTTAGGAACAAAGTGCAGATGCTTGAAATTTTTAGAGGGGGGGGCTGACTCAGAATTAAGTTTTTATCATAAGGAGGAAAACTTCTGACCGATTGGTTATCCTCTGTAAGGTTCTTTGTAATTTCCCCCCCTCATTTTATGATATTGTTCACTTTCAGAGCAACTGGAGAGAGAAGATGCTGCGTAAACCAAGTAGAATTCATAGAGTATTACTGACACATCCTGGGGAAAAGGCAGTCATTTGCAAATCTTCCTACTAGGTACATAAGAGAGTTGTCTTCTGCTGTCCTAACAAATTAGCCTTTCCAATTTATTGGAGTCGACCTATTTCCTATGTGGCAGAAACTTTCTAAACACTTAAAAGTCAATGAAAATTTACCGCACAAAGAAGCAGACACTTGATCTGCACGCAACATCAGAAATAATACAAGATGCACCAGAAGGTACTTATGTTTGTCAAATCCATATGCAGAAATAAAAGCTAAATAACCATTTCATGCCCCGAAGAGGCCAGGGAGGGAGTTTTTCCTGGCTTGGAAAAGCTGACATGTTCTCTGCAAGCTTGAATGGTTTCAAGCACAAAGCTAGCTAATCAGAAAGCCTGCCATTCCCAGCCCTAGAACCAACAGGGCCAGCCATCTGTTCATACAAGAATTCAGCCTGAGCCTTCCTGACCAATGACTTGGTTGGCAGCCACTGCTACCCTCACAGGCAGTGGCTCTCACCACCCCTATGTCCTCTACTCCAACATAGGCTTATCTCATGCAGAGAAGGAGAGGGAGATGTCAATTTTTGCAAATTAAAGTGCCCCATATGCTCTGCAAAGGGAAAAAGCTGTCCCTTCCTTTATCAAAATCAGCCATGCTGGAAGCTTTCATTACCGATATGACAGAAGGCATCTGAACGGGTGGGCCAGGAAGGACCGGCATAGTCTGTCCATTCACAAGGTGCATGACAAGTGGTACAGAACTGGTAGGAGACCTGGAAAAGTTTTCAAGCAAAAAGAAAATGCGTCAAACAAACTTCAGTCCAATTGGCAGGGAAGTGAACTCTCTCCAATAAATCCTGATTGCACGTGATTCTCTTTGATTCGTGAAACCCATCCCTTCTCCAAATTCTCCATGGTGCTCTGACCAATGGACAACAAAGTAACTTCTTAATCTAACTTTTTAACTGCTAACTAAATTGACAGAGTAAATAAACATGGATTGCAAAGACACAGTTGCTTTTCATTCAGCAACCTGGTCACAAAGCGAAGTGGTTGCTAAGGGAAATTTCATGATTTTATGATCTTACTTCAATTTTCTTTTCCTTTACAGACCCATAATGGTTGTAAATATGAGAACCAATCGCCAAGTTACTTTTCCATCTCCGTCATGAATGTGAGTGGCTGCTAAACATGGAAGTTGCTAAGCAAGGACTACCTGTAACTAAAGCTAGCTTCTTCTCCCAATCCACCTCAAAAATCGAACTGGAATGCCAGTAATAATGAAGAATTTAACTATGATGAAACCACATCCTAGGGCAGGGGTGGGCAATTATGGCTCCTTCATGACTCGTGGACTTCAACTCCCAGAATTCCTGAGCCAGCTTGGC
>JAEANM010002843.1:0-23539 GCA_017656035.1 Myanophis thanlyinensis | reverse complement strand
GTTGCGTAAGCATTTCACTGCATATCGTACCATGTATGACTGTGTATGTGACCAATAAATTTGAAATTGAATTGAACTGCCCTTCAACTCACTTATAAGAATGCAGTATAATACTTACGAAGAGGGAGATCATAACGTATTCCTTCATAGTTAAAATCATCTTAAGTCCAAATGAAATGTTAAAGCTGAAACCTTAGTAGAACACAGCAATGTAGCTTTATGTGAATGGTAAAATGTCTTATTCGATATACAACTTATACTTCAGTTTGATATTGTTCTGTTTGCCTTTTGGTAAAATTGACATGGAGAAAAATAGTAAAGAATACACACATGCATGCACACATGTGAAGGATGTGTGTCTGTGTTTTATTTTGTGATTATAATGTACACTGAAGATGGCATTTAATTTCATTGTACGAGGTGCAAAGACAATAAACTAAACTAAATTAAACTAAACATTTCTGATTTCCCCTTCCATCAAGACAAATACAAACAATTTCAATAATTTATTTCCTTCCTTGATATTTCAACAAAAGCTCTCTTCTTCACATCTTATCTCTTATCAATAAACACATTGTAAAGCCTCATCATTCAGTTCTAATCAGCAAAAGTCCATTAAGAGTTACCAGAAATAACAAACATATTTTAATCTTAATCAAATAAATCAATTTTTATTCCTTTATTTTTAACATAGTAAGTGAATGTAATTTATCACTTCATCTAAAAATACAGCAAAACATTTTTTTCGCATATGCTATCTCTTATGTATAAACAAATCTTTAAAGTCTTAGCCCTAGTCAAATAAAAGGGAGAGACCCAAAACAACATATTTTAGTATTGATCAAATCAATAAACTTTGTAAGAATCTTGATCTTTACTCTCTTTAAATAGTACCTCAAAAGATGATTTCTTTATCTGTTCTCTGAAAGTCCTTCATAAGTTTAGCACATCTCTTTTGTAAATCCAGAATAGAAAGTTATCCAAGTCAGTCTTCTGATGTATTATTTGTGTGTCCTCTATAAAGAACAGTCAGCCTCATTTGTAAATCCAGTGTAGCATCTTTTTCCATATCATTCTTGCAACTTAATATTTTTAAATACACTTTTAGATCCATATTCAAATCAGCCTCAGCCTCTGTTTTGTTCAGTAAAAATCTGTCCCTCTTCTATAACCTCCTCTAAATCCATTTTTATAACAGTGGATAATCTTTAGAGTAATTTCTGAACACATTGTTTCCAAATGTCCTTACATTCTTCTGAAATCAGATATTTTATTTCATACTGTATTAATATCTCTCTTCCTTTTATTATAATATTGAAGCTTCTCTGTTTCCTGAATCCATTTATAACTTTCCCAAATCAATGTTGTAGTTACCCTTCTACTGTTTATATTTTTAAAATATTTTTTCAAGTTCTTTGACTTCTTTTGTCAAGGATAGAAGGAAACTCACCTGCTGTAACAAAACTTGCCTTTCTTAATATCCAAAAAGTCATTAACAATTTCCAGAAGAGATTAAGAAAGGAAACATGTGAACCTGTGCCCATAAAGGCTCTGAACTGCAGCATTGGTAATAATGATAATGATCTCTTAGCTGACAGCACTAAAACCCACTAGAGATCACTGTTTTATGGTATCCTAGTGGAGAACTGTTGTATGCAGCTCTTATGGGTAATCCTGCTTCTCTCTTTACACTAGAAAGGAATTCCAAGGTGCTGATCCCTTTCCCAGCTCCTCATTGATGACACTGCAGTCATCAGCAGAGGTGAAATTCATCAGGTTCTAGCAGGTTCGCTAGAACAGGTAGTAAACTTTCTAAGCAGTTCAGAGAATCAGTTGTTAGAAGAAATCTCCTTTTGTTTTGTTTTTTCCACTTTACAGTGTTAATCCTGTAAGGAAAGCAGGAAAAAAACATTCTGGTGTTGTTTCTAGCCTAATCTTTATTGTCCTGCTTACAGAAACTGCCCACCCAGTCTCATGACTTCGCCAGCCACGCCCATAGTACCGGTAGTAAAAAAAAATTGAATTCCACCACTGGTCCTCAGCGACACTTTTATGAAGTCATCTTCAGTCCACATTTACTTCCCTTGAAGACTAAGAATGACATGTCTTACAAATAAACATTGGACTAGAAGCAAAACTGTCACATCATATAGCGGACACATTTTTTTTAGGTTCACTAGACTGGTCCGAAGTTTAGTTTGGAGTACACATACTTATTATTATTTTTAATAAAGAATTTGATTAGCATGAGGTGCCATAATTACAGAATCATGCACTCTATCCCTCTGACCTAGGAACAATGCTGTAATGCTGTTAGATATATTATTAGATATTATTGATATATATGTTAGCTATATTATGCTCAAAGCTTTGGTTGCAAGGTAGATTTACCATTTTTAATTCAAAACAGCTGGATCCATAGAACATCTAAACCAGATTAGAAAAACATAATTACTGTACTCATGACATATAACATGCTATATCCAATCAAACAGACCATATGATGGCTTGGTTTGTATGGGGGATAAAAACCAGAGGCTCGTTTGGTTCCTACAAGATACAAAGAGTTCTCCAAATGCATTATACTTCATGTGACACAATTCCATTTAATCTTATACTAGAATATTTTGCAAATCCAGCCATTTACAAACACTCTCTCTATATATGTATGTATGTATGTATATCAGCCCTTCAAAGTAGTAAATTGAAAAAAAAGTAGTAAATTGATACTGTGAATAATAACACTATCTTAATTGTAAGGTCACAACAACAATAATCTTGCAAACCTGAAAGGACATCTTTTTCCACTTGCCTTTACTTTCCAGGGAACTAGGAAAAGTTCCTTCTGAGATGCTTTTCATACCACCATTCCTTCTGTGAGCTGAGATGCCTCTTATCTGACCATTGCCTTGGCTGTTGCTTTTCCTACTTCCTTTCTCTCAAGGATATTACCACAGACCATTGAATATAATTGGAAGAAGGCACAATATTTGAGCATGACAAATTTTAAAAAATGGGCCAGTGTAATACCTGATGTTTTGTAATTATTACTTCTCTGGAGAGTTTAGTATAAGAATCTCAAATTCTGTTGCACTACATACTGTCGATAGCTTTTTTAAAAAAACCATTAGATATAACTAACATACCATGCCTGAAACAGTCTTGTGCGCCAGTGGCCATTGCAGAACATTACAGAAGTTATTGTTTCTATCTGATATCCTTAGAAAACTGCTGATTCTGTCAAAATAACATATGGTAACATTATGATATATAGGTTGTTATTTGTTTGGTCGTATATAAAGGTAATCCACGATTTAATGACTGCTTGTTCAGCAACAGTTTGAAACTGTGATAGCTGAATGAATGATCTGAATGAACGTAGAACTTGTACCCTAAGTTATGACTGCTGCAGCACCCTGTAAGCCCTGTCCAGCTTCCCATGCCAAGAATCCTACCCCTTCCTCCCCGTTCTGTCACCAATTGATCACTTACCTTTTTGATACTATAGATCTCCTTCTGGAAGCAGGTGTTTCGCTGCACAACCTTCCCACATGATGGAAACTGTACAGCCTCATCCCAGAAGCAGATGCCATTTCAGAACAGCCAGTTTATTTGGAGCCACTTCCTAAATGGTGTCTACTTCTGTAACAGAGCCATGCAGCCTCTACTGCATAGGAAGGCTGGGGGACAGAATGGTCTGCTCTCCTTCACCAACATTATCTCTGGAGCTCCAGAGGCTGCCTGGTGTCATGTCTCCCACAGGTCATGTGGGAGCTGGACTGCTGTTACAATGTGGACCTGAGGCCTGTCAGGGTCTCCCCCACTCCAGAAATACCCCATGCTCTGCTTAATGACCCACATGGTTGCTTAATGACCACAATGGGGAAATGAGGGTTCTTAAGTGAGCTGATCACATGGGCACCTCATTTAACAATTGTCATGACTTGCAATTGTAATGGGCAGGGGCCATTATGGTCATAGAGGATTACCTGTAAATCATCACATTTATGTGATCACATCTTCACCCACATTTCGCAATTTACTCCCTACTATCCTTCCTGCGGGTTTTGAATTGAAGATTTAGTGTAATTATAATTTAGCTTTGGGTAAACACCCAGATTATTCATTCTTATGTATTTAGGGTATTGTTGATGTGACGGCTGTATATTATAGTGGAAAGATCAGAAAAACGTTTTTGAATTTAAACTGCTTCTTCTTTATAGCCTACTCTGTGCCTACTAGAAACCTAGAGAGCTTGGATTTATTTTTGTGGGGGTATGGAGCTTCATTGGACAGGAAATGTTTTGATAAGGGTCTTTTGTATATAACAGTGGTGGCGAACCTTTTACTTACTGCGTGCTATCTGCACTTGGATGTGGTTCCTCCATGTGGGCTGCATGTGCAACCGCACCATCTGGGCATGCATGCAGCTTTTGCACGTGCAATACATGCACTCTGCACGCAGGCACTCACGCACACATGAGCAATTGCGTGTGCATGTGCAGGAGAGCACCGAACACCAGCTGGATTTCCTGCTGCAATCGCATCCATGCACAGTGGAGGCCCAAAGACCAGCTGGGTCTCTGCCATCACGCATGTGCACATGCGCAATCGCATGTGAATGCTCAGCTGGAGGTAGGTTGTCCGCTTGTGTGCCCAGCAAGATGACTCTGCGTGCCACCTGTGGCATCTGTGCCATATGTTCGTCATCACAGGTATATAACATCCAGGAACAAAGAAAAAACAATAGCATTATCAAGTTTTACATATATGAATCCTATGTCTGAAGAATCCAGAGATTCCAGAGAGTATCATTTTCTTAAAAGATTGCATGATTATCAGCTTATATTATTGCTGACCATTTTGTTTATGCTGATGAAGCCTAAAGAAGGGCTGTAAAAGGCCTGAACATTTTATTTCATACTGTATTCAATGGTTGCAAAATGCAGCAGTTAGAATTCAACTAGGAACTAATTCTACTTATCACATCAGTTTCACAATATATATATAGTATTATAATTAGCTCACAATTTATTTTTGAATTAAGTGTCGCTTGCTCTTTTTCTCCTCTTCAAATGCTTTACTTCCCCCACTTACTTTATTATTATTAGGAACCTAGATATTTGAAAGATTGCCTTCATTCAATTAAATTGATGAAATAAATAAATAATATGAAGACTGCTTGTACATTTCACTTTTCAGTGCTCAGATGGACCCTTGTTCTAATAAAAATTATTCAGAGTAATAGCAGGTTATGGAATTTTTGTCTCCAAACAATTCCTTATTTAGAAGAAGTAATTTATTTCTATGATTTTCTGTTTGTCACAACTACTACCCATTAGTTTGGTTTCTGGTTATTTTATGATTTTATGTCTGTTTTGTTGATTTTTATTGCCTTTGGAATATGCCATTCTTTGAGAGTTCTGTACTGGACTCAAAGACGGGAAATATACATGAAAGTGAAGCTTAAAAGAATCTGCTGACTTTATCTTGTAACCTTTGCATAATGAAGATAAATTAAACTGTCAGTTGTAGTAGGTTGTGACTCCTATAGTAAGTGCATCTCCAAGATTTCATAGGACATTAAGTATATATAAGAAAAATGTGCAGGAATCATGTGATATGCCAAAAATTTCATGAGTAATTGAAAAGTATACAGAAAAGGATGGTCTTTGCCACCTTGAGCTCTAAGGAGAAAAGCTGGGAGTCTATCTATCTATCTATCTACACACACACACCAGCTTTTCTCCTTAGAGCTCAAGGCGGCAAAGATATATATATAAAGAGATCATGGGACCTGGGGCATGTGCCTTGGAGGGCGCCAGGTTGGAGAAGACTGCGCTTAGTTCTAGTGTGGCGCCAGGGCCGGACCAAAGCCCCTCTTCCCAACTGGCCCTTCCTTCCTCCTGCTGCTGCGGGCGAGGGACCCGGCTGCCCCGCTGCCTCTGACGGACGGGGCTTGACTGCCCTGCGGCGAAGATTCCCACCCCTCTCTCTCATCCCGGAGTCTTCGTAACGGCGGGAACTTGTTCTCACCCGCCCGGGCTTGTGCAGAGGCTTCTCTCCGAGAGTCTCGGGGCTGTAATTGTGCGGGGTGTGCGCGCGCCTATATGTCTTCCACGGCGTGGGGCCGCGGCCGTCTTTTGGGTTGCTTAGGCTGCTACCTTTCAGGAAGCGCATAAAAAGAGGAACCGGGCGGGGAGAGAGTGGGAACAAAGCCGGTTGCCCCGAACTGCAGGACGGAGGACAGGGAGCCGGCGAGGCTCTGGTCGGCTGGCGATGAGTCCGGAGCCCGTCCGCGGGGGCGGGAAGAAGAGGAACGCCAGGGGGACCGAAGGGGCCTCGTCCTTCTGAAGAAGGCCTGTCCCCGAAGAGGGCAGATGTGGTGGCATCGGTCTTGGGATGTTCCGCGGAGCCCCCCAGGGAAAAACGCCGCTGCCAGGTACTTTTAGGCGGGGATGGCCTCGGCTGGTTTCCTTTTGCCGTCTGGGCTGACGCCCTGGTCTGCTCTCGCACAGGAGAGCTGTTGTTTACATCCTGCTATTGTAAGAGGGAAAGGCCCTTTGCCTTGCCATATTTCCCCCCCCCCCTCCTCTTCCTCTCTTTCGGGGGCCCTTCGCCGGCTGCGTGTAGGAAGGTAGGCCTGTTCAGTGGGGACACAGAGAGTGGGTTGCCAGGCTGGCAAGCAGGCAATCTGTTCCTCTGGAGATAGGAAGGGCTTTAGCACATGGAAGCATAGTGGGATGTGGAGTGTTGGGAAAAACTTTCAAGGAGAGCGGAGACAGGAAAGTCTGGAGTGTTAAGGATCCCTTCCAGGCTGAAGTGACAAAAGAGCATCTTTATACAGTATCTGTAAAGAATGGTACTATGGACATCAGCTTTCTTCCTCACAAAGCACATTTCCTTCCCTGTGTTACTGCATATTACTGCATATTACTCCCCTATGTTCTTCATATTACTGCGTGGTAATGAAGGCTGGAAGGGGAAGGAGCCAGTTCTCAAACACATTTGCTTGCAACAACTGCTGTCATCTCCAAGGAACAGGTGTTGAGTTTCCTAGGTGAAGTCAACCTCTCTTGGAGACTGCAGATAGTGGGGCTGTTGAATAAGAGGACAAAGTGATGTGTGTGTAGTTTTCTATTTTTGAAAACCACAAACCAAGACACACTGTTGGAGTCCAATGGAAAAAAAAAAGATACAGACACAGTAATCTCATTTCTCTCTTAAGATGTCGGTTTTGCTAACACACTGTGCTGTAGTTTTTCTCAGTCACACTTTCCATGATCCACTGAATATGGCTAAATGTAAAGTTTTGAGTGTCCGTGCAAATGGCACATTTTTTTCAAAAACAAAAGTTATTTTCAGAAATAGTTAAGAATTAGTGGAGAGCTTTGAGAGAATCCCAGGCAGTCTGGGTGTGTACTAGCACAATAAAAGTAAGTCATTTAGTTGAGGCTAATGAAATATTTTAGGATTGAAATGGCAAAGTTTAACAGAAAACAAAGCCCTTTTTTCAGTAATATCAGGTTGTAGGTTTCATTCAATTCCACTCCATATTTTAAAAATCTGTATAAATATTTAAATAGAGATACTAATATACTAAGATAGTTAATGTCCTCGAAAAATGCAACATCAAACTGTAAAATTCCAATCAAACTAGAATTAGGGCTGAGTTAAAGCCTTGTCTTGTATTTTGCAGTTTACCTAACAGTGGATTTAGTATTTTAATATATTATAAGGCCAAGAGCCTTATAAAACAGCATATTCAAATAACTTTGCAAATTTGTCCTGAGGAGACGCATTTCCTCATTCTGGTATTAGACAGATGACCACATTAGATGAAACATGAAGGAAAGCTTTCTCTTCTGGAACTTCCTCTTTGTTACTCTTTTATAAGGAGATTAAGGAGATACATGTAGGAGTATTTGAATCAATCACCAGAGATTAATTTCTGCAAGGGCCAATAAATCCTTTTTATTTATCTATTCCCAATGGTTTACATAACAGTTTCTTCCTGCTATTTTGTACTCTAGTATACTTTCTTGTTCTTCCTCCTCCTCCCTTATGTACCTGCCTTTGAATCTAATTCTCAACATGCATTATCAAATGAATGAGTTTCTAGACCACTTTAAGTCAACTGACTCTAAGTGGCGAATAAAAGCTATAACAGTAACAATAGTATACAATAAAACAAATGTGCTATGTAATTACAGTTGATAATTTCAATTAAATCATATAAAAAAACATCGTATCATTTCTGGCACTAGGAAATCTATGCGACTTAAGCCCCAATGATCTTCTGAAACAGTCAGGTTTTATGAGCTTTCAGAAGGCTGTGAGAATGGGAATTATCTTTGCCTTGTGGGACAAGCTGATCTTGAAGAGGACTGCAAAATCAAATTCATCACCAGATGGCTGAAAAACATTCATTTTTTAAATGATATTCTATACAGGTAGTTCTCAGCTTATGACTAACGAGCCCAAAATTTCCATTGCTAAGTGAGACATTTGTTAAGTGAATTTTGCCCCATATTACAACCTTTCTTACCACTGTTGTTAAGTGAATCCCTGCAGTTGTTACATTATTAACGTGGTTTGTTAAGTGAATCTGGCTTCCCTGTTGATTTTGCTTGTCAAAAGGTCACAAAAGGTAGTCACATAATCTTGGGTTATTGCAATTGGCAGAAATATATGCCAGTTGCTAAGCATCCAAATTTTGATCACCTGACCCTGGGGACGTTGTAAGTGAAAAATGGTCAAAAGTAATTTTTTTTGTGCCATTGTAACTTTAAACGGTCACTAAGTGAATAGTTGTAAGTCGAGGACTACTTTTAGCTTACCCACATGAACCAGACTTCTGTTATGGCTTCAGTGAAACAAGAAATAGGATGAGTCCCGTGGGAAAGCAGCCTTTGGTGAGGAGAGGATGATTAGCAGCACAAATACAGATGTGGTCAGAACCACTAGGTGGATCAGACCAGGAAATCAACTTCACTGGAAGACTACTGTTATTGAGATTAGTTATTATTACAATAATAGAATCTTGTGAGTCTGACTCTGATCCCTTCTTCTTTTTCTTATATTCCAGTGAATCGGGGAGGTATCTGCCAGAGCTACTTCCAAATATTGCTTATTTTTCTCAGGACTTTAAAAAAAATGTTTTAATTCCTTTTACTTAGGTTGCATTTTTCTATCATGGTAATTTCCTTTCTTTCTGCAGTTGTGAATAAATTAAAATAGAGTAGATCGTGTTTCTGAATGCTTTTATTTTGCTTACTATTTAGTCTTTTCTTTATGGAGGAAGTAGGAAACTACTTAGGCTGTGAATATATTTCCCCTTTGGATGTTGTTGCAGAACTTTATTTGAATATGGCAATAAATTTTGCACTGTACATTTAGATTATGATCCTGAAGACATGAATGCTCAATCAACACCACCAATGATTAGGATCTTTTGTGTGTGTGATCTTTTCTGATAATTCGTATGTATGTATGTATGTATGTATTATAATAGCAGGATAGAAGTCCTAAGCCATCATATGTTTTGTTTGGTTTTGATTTAACAAATTATATGATCCTGACTGGCTAGTATGGGGAGGTGAGTTTCCCACCATTAATGATTAGCATAATGTGTGAACTTAACCACTTTATTCCCAAGGAGCAAAGATATATGAATGAGACATAGAAAGATTTTGTACTTTACTCACCGTACAATGTTTTGTACTCGGTAAATACGTTAGGAGTATTTGTCTTTGGACTACCTAAGGGTTTGACAAGAAGATTGTATAATGTTATCATTTTAGAGCCAAAGTATAGGTCTGTGATGGCGAACGTATGGCACAGGTGCCACAGGTGGCACGCAGAGCCATCTTGCTGGGCACACAAGGTGTTAGCCAACTTACCTCCAGCTGAGCATGCACATGCAATTGCACATGCACACATGCAGAATTGCAGACACCTGGCTGGTCTTCGGACATCTGCTGTGCATGTGTGCTATTGAAGCAGGAAATCCAGCCGGTCTTTGGAGCTCTCCTGCACATCCACACACAATTGCTCATGTGTGCATGAGTGCCTACACGCAGCACACGTGAATTGCACATGCAAAAGCTGCATGCATGTGCAGATGGTGCAGTTGCACATGCAGTGCACATGGAGGAGACACACGCAAGTGCAGATGGCACACTCAAAGCATGTACTTTTCGGCACTCGATAAGTAAAAGCTTCGCCACCACTGGTATAGGTTGTCCTTGTATAACAGTATGTCTGGCAGCTTAGCAAGCATTTGAAATTACAACACACATACACCCAATCACATTTTGTGTGATCACACTTTAGGTGCTTAGCAACCAGCTGACATTTATGGCCATTTGCAATGTCCAGTAGTGAGGTCACTGTAATATACAATGTTTTTGACAAAAATCAGCATCTACGTCTGGTTTCCAGAAAAAAACAACTCATAGTAAACAACGGATTTGCTTAATGATCATGGTGGTCACTTAATGATCATGGCATTTGCTTAATAACCATGGCATTTGCTTTACGACTGCCATGTTCCCCTAATGACTGCTACAAAAAAAGATTGTAAAAAGAGGTCCAACTATTTACAAGTCCACTTTATGATTATCACAACTTATGACAGTAATTTCAAGGCACAGTTACGGTCTTAAGTTGAGGACTACCTATATACTTGAAGTCAATCATTAAAGGTTTTTTTAAAAAATCATAATCTGAAGCTGGTGCCAGCCATGAATGTTTGTACAGTAGTCCAAGATACATTATGTTCTATTCTCCTAAATCAACCACATTATAAATTCATTCCAACTCAGCCAATGTGATTGTCTGGAATTTTTTTCTCATTTCGTCTCTCATAGTTGAGGTCTACCTATGATGCCAATTACAGGCCTCTCTCATCTTTTTAAGTGGGAGAACTTGCACAATTGGTGGCTGACTAAATACTTTTTTGCCCCACTGTATAGAGTAGATCCAGGTGAATAGTGATACAAGGAAATGGCACTCAATTGTGCAGTGAGATATTTCACACGTCTTGCAATCTCTCAGGCAGCATACAGTGCTTATTGTACATTGATTAGCCTGTTAGATTTTCAAAATCATAGAGCGGTAAAATGGGTGATACTGCTTCACCTGTGATTAATGACTACTTAACTGTAATGTAATGCCCATTTCATACATGCTCATGCTCATCTAAATTTAAGATAAAATTTGGGGAGTTTTAAAATACAACACTGTATTTTTCTCTTTTAGTCAACTTATACTTTCCCCACTAGATGGCAGAAACTTTCAGTATTCTACATCTTATTATTTATAACTGCTGGTTTAGCTTGATAGCCAATTATTGTTTGCAGAAAACAGCAAGATTCTTCACTTTGTATTCCACTAAGACAAAATATCACAGATGCGGTATCTGTACATGATTTTCCAACATGGACATTTTTCAGGAGAGTGGACTGTAGAGATTTGTTCCTTCCACTTTTATCACATTGAGATGAGTGCCTTTTGGAAAGCAATATACACTTATTCTTTATGAACCATAATTTGAAAAGATATCAGTCCAATAATAAAAGATAAAGGTGCCCTCAAAATGACTCCTGGTTATTACCTCAATATTCATGCTAGGGGTATTTTTGTAAATAGAACAGAAGTACAAAATCTTCATCTTTTTTTTTTTTTAAATTTCCCTTTCTAGTGTAAATCTAGACATGGAATTCCCTGATTAGCTATCATCTAAGTATCATAGTAATCAGGCTCAGCCTTCACAGCCCAGAGAAAGAACTGAGTATTGAAGATATTCCTGCTGATTGTCAGCTTTAGAGATGTAAAGATCTGCTTTATATCAAGTTAGACCATTGCTTTATGCTATTTAATATTCTCTATACTATTTATGGAGGGCATTTTGCTAATAGTTCAGTCATAACTATTATCTTTCATGCAGTCAAAAATCTAGAAGTAATGAATGATGCATGTTTCAAAACCTAGAGAATGACCTTGGTTAGGCTAAAAGAGTATTGTATTTTTATTGTAATGATCATCAGGATTACCTTGAACATATTGGTCTGACCAAATCTTTGGTCAACACAATCTGGAAGTGTTGATATAAATAATTATCAATTGAGATGGAAGAATTATGTCGAAAAAGAGAAACTTGGCAGACTATGTGTAACAAACACTCATTAGTCCTTACTGGAGTGGCTGGCCAAAATAATGGTATTCTAAAATGTAGTGATAAAACAAAAAATAATAACAGCAGACCATTATAAACAACATATATTCCTTTCTGATTATTATCAGGAGGTATTATATTGCAGGAATAGGGAAATTAGCTCTCAGTTCTACTGTATTGTAATTGTTCTTTCCCATGACCTATTGATTAAAGCAATTGAAACAAACATTCTTCAAATGTTAAAATCAACTGGGAAGGCACTTCAAAAATGGATCTAAAAGTAAGGCCTCAACAAACTAGAACCAGTTTGGTGTAGTGGTTAAGGTCTTGGCCTAGAAATCAGGAGGCTGAATTCTAGTCCCACCTTAAGCATGAAAAACCAGCGAGGTGACTTGGGGCAGCCATCTTCTCTCAGCCCAATTCACCTCACAAGATGGTTGTTGTGTTGTGAGGAAAATAAGAGGAGAAAGGAATATTAGGTTGGTTTGCCACCTTGAGGAGTACAGGTAGTCCTCAACTTACAACAGTTCATTTAGTGACTGTTCAAAGTTACAATGCCATTGAAATAAATGACTTATTTTTATGACCATCTTTTAACACTTAAGACCATTGCCACATGACCATATGAGCAAAATTCAGATACTGGGCAACTGACTCATATTTATGATGGTTGTAGTGTCCCAGAGTCATGTGATCTCCTTTTGCAACCTCCTGACAAAGTCAATGGGGAATCCAGATTTGCTTAACAACCGTGTTGCTAACTTAACAACTGCAGTGATTCACTTAACAACTGTGGCATGAAAGGTCATAAAATGGAGCAAAATTCACTTAGCAACAAAAACGTTGGACTTAACTCTGATCGTAAATCGAGGACACTTTGTATATGGTTAAAAAAAAGGTGGAATAAAAATTTAAATAAACAAAAAACCCCAGAAGGAAATATCAGCACAATTTGATCAAGATTCTTAAGATTTGCAGAAATAATAATAAAATAAACCAAAATAAATAAAAATAACTAAGGGGACAACTACTCAAAACAATCTGGTGAGTTTTAAATATATTCTATAGTACCGTGCAGTGATTTGGAAGAGGTGTTAAAAGCTTAAATGGAGTACCTGTGATCTATTACTGCAGTTACATCTGTTTCCAAACTGCACACTCCTAATGCTACTATCCAGCTCAAGTGTTATATTTTTAAAAATAGAAAATCTCTAATACCCTGGTCATTAAGACAGCATTCTTGTTGAGAAATCAGGATCACAATGTGACATTTTGTTTAAAACTATTTTGGAAAAGTAAAATATCCAGAATGGAAGTATGGTGATAAGCAAAATCTCTAATAAGGAATTCTGTCTGGGATCTATATGTTCAATTTGAAATTTAGAGTATGTCAATGACATCTTGCATAGTAGTGTTAAGAATTACATAATGTTCTACTTTAAAA
This sequence comes from Myanophis thanlyinensis, assembly GCA_017656035.1. Classification (NCBI taxonomy): domain Eukaryota; kingdom Metazoa; phylum Chordata; class Lepidosauria; order Squamata; family Homalopsidae; genus Myanophis; species Myanophis thanlyinensis. The sequence goes on along the minus strand of JAEANM010002843.1, from coordinate 9,917 downwards.
TGAAACACTTCTGATTCTGGCTGTGGAATCTTAAAATAGCTTCTTTGAGAGGATGTTGCAATTTCAAGTGATATTGCTTGATATTCTGAGAATGCGTCTACATTTACGTAATATCTAGCATTTTTGAAAAGCTGTGTTGTTACACAGAATTCATTTTTAGTTTCCTTTTATTTATTCTCTGCAAGCAATGATTCTCTGCTATATTAGCAGACCATCTTCACCATTGTACCCCACCATTCCCAGTTGGTGGGAAATGTAGAAACCAGAATGTACAACATAATCAGGAAAAAATCAACAGACAGGTATCTATTCCCACTATATGATAAATCCATTTAATGTACCCTGTTTCAGTGACCAGATTAGAAGTTTATACCTCTAATCTGACAGCATTGGTCTACAGGCACTCAAAATGAGCTTCCTGTGATATAGACTATGTGCTCATCTAACAATGGCACAATTAGCTTTAAGAATACCAATTTTTCATCCTAACTCCACAGTTGGTCTTATCTCACCTTCTTAACTATAATTTATAAACTGTATTAATGTAAAAGTATTCCCCAATGCCCTTATTCTAACACTGAGAGATTCAGTATGCGTAAAACTTACGGTTTTTCATTTGCTATATTTGTACATGTTACATGTAGATATGGTCCAAGGTATGTTGGGAAATATGGGTGTACCCTTCTTTTGTGGTTATCACCTATCCTCTGTTGCAATTATTTCTCTCTTTCTATTTGCACTTTCCTTTAGCACTTTATTTTCTAAGTTCCTTTCATATCTGTGCTTCCTCTGGTTCTCTCTTTGAGACCACTTCTCTGTTTACTAATAAGGGCAAAGAGAGGAGAGCAGGTCTCTATTCTTTCATTTGAGGAAGAGTGATGTCTATGTTCATGCTGATCCGTGTTAACAGTATTTAAAAATATATCTATACTACAAGATGTAAGAGCCCCATTTTTCTCTCACTGCAGTATCTGAAAAATCAGGAGGGATGTTGAAGTGGCATTTTTTTTGTTTATTGCTTACATTTTGAGTAAAAGAATGGTTACTCAGCAGCTAGTGACTACAGAACAAAAGCCATGTTAATCTATAATCATAAAAAATCAGGAGGAGTCTGGTAGCCACCCTTTCAGACTAACAATGTTGGTGTTCTCCCATTCCAATTTAACTCCTATGTACATCAGTCCAATTACTTCTATGCATTTGAAGCTTTTTTGCCATTTACAGTAATAATCCAAATTAATACAGTGCATTAGTTTGAAAAAGTGCTACCAGACTATTTCAAGAAGCTAGTGGGGTGCCCGTTCTTCCACTCTAGTTGCAAAATTATGGCACAGTCTGCTCCACTTCTCTCTGGATCTATTCTTGCTCCCATTTCACTGCCTTTCATCTTGTTGAACTTGGAAGATGGGCGGAAAGACAGACAAGCCAGTTTATGGAAGCCAGATAACCTGAAGCCATCAAGACCCCCAATCCCTCTTTGCCTGTCAGAGTGGTGGGGGATAGGAATTGGTTACAAGGTCAGTCAAGGTTATGTTTGCCTGGCAACTCTTCCAACCCTTGATATAAATTAGCTGCTCAGCTTTCTCAAGGTAAGTCTGGAGAACTGTAGCTAACGGTCTACTTCCCGTCTTCTGTGGCTCTATTGATCTGGTCGCCGTGGCCAACGGTTGCACGAAGGCGGCCGGGCCCGAGTATTGCAACGCGTTCGAGGAAGCGGCAGATGGCGCCATTAGCCCGCCTTTTCCCTCAGAGCAACAAGGAGGCAGCTTGCCGGGCAGCTATCTGGGGTCCTTAGGCGCTTTACCTTGCTTTGTATTGATACTTCCTGCACGGCTCTAATTTCTCGGCAAGGCGCGCCGGGCTTCGAGTAGCTGGAAGCTGAGCATGCACCACCCGCCTCGGGGATACGTTAGTCTTTGGCACTCGTTGCTGCGGCTGCTTTGAGAGGAGGCGTCCCGGATAAGCCCCTGGCAGAAGGAGCGAGGGCAGCGCTTTCCCTTCTTCCGCCCGCCCGCCTTGGCAGAGCAATGAGTCCTGCGCTCCAGCGAGAGACCGACACTGTCTCCGGGGCTTAATCGCTGGCTACTCGCCCCGCGGATATGACTGGCCCTCTCCCGAGCAGGTGAGGGGAAGAAGCGCGACCAGCGGGGTTATGGAGCTGCACGAGGTCAACGAGAAGGGCTCGAATGGCGGGGGCGCTGCCGCCGCCGCCGCCTCCGCCTCCTCCGTTGGCTCCAGTTCGCCGTCCACCGCTAGTTCGGAGACGTCCGTGTGCCCGGAGCAGGACAAGATCTCCACGCTGGGACGAAGACACAGCAAAAAGAGGTTTGGGCTCAAGATCTTCGGGCGCAGGTGAGCTAGAGGGGCGACCTCCCCCCTTTCTTTTAAAGTGTGCGCGTGTGAAAGAGTAATGAGACAGGAGGGGTCGTGGCACACTCACGCATGGTTCTTCACCACACACACACCCAAATCACCAAAAGGTGATGGAATAAAGTGGTTTGGCTAGTTTGCGGCTTAGCGTTTTGTGCAAAACTTAAACTACCTTTTGAGTAGTGGGGGTATCTTGGGTGTTTCCCATCTGAGGCAGGTGGTGTGAATCTCAGTTGACAACAGCATGGGTTACTTCGATGTACCCCAAAATACGCGTACACGGGTATATTTGCTTAGATATGAAATAGGGATTCTTGTCTGTGCTACGTTTTTGACTATAGTTAATAGGTATCACCAGTCGGATAAATAAGGTAATGGTTCAGGTTTGAGAGAAACAACACTTCTATTTTTGGTGTACAAACAAACAAACAAAAACCACCTACTATGTCATTCAGGAATGTAAAATTTTGATTGTCAGCTGTAGTGATGAAAATGTCTTCTTCATTTTCACCTTTCCCTCTGATTCTTTTCGGTTCATTGGACTGAGGTTTGGTCTCTGATCTCAACAAACAATGCTGGGTTGGGGTCTTTTTGGTAGGAATATAGGCTGGGTGTTTTTGTATTTTTTGTAATTGGTTGATAGCTTGCAGTGGGATTCAGGATCTGCCTCTCCTTTCCCCATACCCCATTTACTCATCTTCCTCTTTACCTAATTTACTGTTGAATTAAGATGTGTTTATAAATACAGATTATAGAGTTCTCCAACCTGAGAGCCCCCTGATAGATTGATCAGTGATTTCCATCATTTACATCCACCATGGAAAATATAAATTGGAGATGACTGAATAAAAGGTTAGATATGAATTCTAGAACAAAATGTTTTGTTAATGCTTAATTTGAAAATGGTAAATTAGGTGTGCGTCTGTTTCTCTCAGTAGCACAAAGAAGTATAGCAGCAGTGTCCAGATATATTACTGAGGTGTTTGTATTTTGTTTGTGCTGTCCTTTGACCACGCTGTTGCATATCTTTCAACATTATAACCACCTTTCCAGCAATCAGTCATGTTGTCTTCTGGTAGCTTCTTGGAATTCTGTGCCACACATTTAATATTAATGTGTGGCATTTAAATTATTTTGGTTTATACAGAGGGAGTATAATGTTTGAGGGAATTGAGTCTAATATTTGAGGGAATTCATAATTCTTTAGTTTGAAATATGTTGGTCTTGGATCAAAATAAATAAAGTTTAATTTTTTTGGCTTTTCGGGCAATAGTGGCAGGCTTTTGAATTTTTTTAAAACCAAAACATTGTGGTTTGTTAGCTACAGTAATTATATAAACTTTGTCAGAGAAGGGAACTAAAGCGCTCTTTCATTGATAGCGTTTTTGCAAATACTGACAAGTTCAGTGTTAGCTGAACATGATAGGACATTTTATGAAAGATCAGCTGCACTAATCCAAATGTTATGGAAATGATATTTTTCATTTATATAAAGAACCAGTACTTAATGTATAGAAATGTGTGTAGCCAAAGTTTATATTGTAATTATTGTTATAATTTATATAGTATAACTAAGCTGCATATTCTATTACACAGTGCATATATATATTTGGAATTATGGAAGAAGTCACAGTAAGAAGTGGCTTTCCATTTTACTAAAGGGGACTCCTGAAGCTTAGAACATTTGGTGAACTCAGAACACATATGGGCTAGATTGATTAAGAAAGTGAGCTAAGCTTGTTAGGGTAGAATATACAGATGGGAACCAATATAAAATTCAAGCAAAGACACTGAGAAGGGTACAAGAATGTGTGTTTATGTGTTACATACACCAGGCCTGCATAATTTGTTGAAGAGGCCATATGGAAAAATAAAAAAACCTTGTGAGCTTCAAAAAGATACCTGGAGTGCCGATCAGCAGCTAGCGGAGTAGAGGAAGCGCTAGAACTGAGAGTGGCAGCAAGGCTTGGAGGTGCTTGACAGTGTGTATTTTGGGGTAGTGGCAGCGGTTATAAATTTAGTATTTTTAAAAAGTCATCAAGTTTTTATGCAGGCAAATAACACACAGCAACACATGCACAGAAGCATGGAGGAGTTGGCATTACAACTTGCTCCCCACTCTGTTAGAGGTCCCCACTCTTTCATTTGGCAAAAATTACCATTAAGTGTAGGGCTTCCATGTACAATACCAAACAGATCATGTACAGGATGTCTAAAAATAATTTCATTTCCAATCCAGAGACTGGAACTAAACAAATTAGCTAACAGGGCTCACTTAACATCCTAGCCTCAAAGCTTTAACAGAAGAGTACGGGCAGGAAAGTTTTGCTGTCTGTGTTAAAATTGACGATTGGGACTGAACTCACTCAAATTGTCCTTGTCCTTTCTTGTGCATGTAAATCAGTGGCATGCATATGTGTACACATTTATAGAATTTCCCTTGCCCAATATGACTGTCACTGAAGGCACATTTGTGCAAAATAAATCAGCACTAGATAGACGAGAAGGGTGGACTCACATTGTTCCCAATGATCAACTTACCAATATTGTAAAAGTACAAGGATGGAGAGATAAGTAGATCTCAGGTGGATAGAATGTGGTACTAGCCGTGTTCTCCCACCAATTATCTTTTAGAAAGGAAATTATGAATTACAGTTCTCCCTTCCAAAAGAAGCCATTGTTTTGTAATTTCTGAGGACTTTGCTAGATAATCAATTGTTCAAACCTAGGCACTAAGTGCTATTTGTTCCAGCCATTTTTTTTAAAGAGAGTATGTTGTTTTTGAAATAATAAAAGCATGACAGACTTGATTCTTTGGCTTATGCTAAAAGCATTTCTACTCAGATAGAAATATGTGACAATGATAAACAGCTATTTTTGTATTAAATACTGTTGCAAAACTTGCTTTGTCTCTAAACTTTAGAAACAATCTGAGAGTGTGAATCTGGTTCATCTGCCCCTGAGGTCACTGTTTATTCTCATCCAGAGCCCATTTAGTAAATTTAGGAAATTACTTGTGGAAATGAATTGAGGATTAAGCATTTGGGGTGGGTAAAGACTATATTTCATTTTTTTCTAGCATAGCATAAATCCAGCATAAGTAGATGACCTGAGAAACATAGTAAGCGTAACTTGTCAAATCTGGTAGAACAAGTCCTATATTGATGGATCGGTGGAGAATAGTTAGGAGAATTTAAATTCCTAACAGGTCTTTCATTTCCCTCCTCTAATTCTTTAAGAGACTTTCCCTTCCTGTCCCAGCAATTGATTTGCTAGTCTTAATAGAGACTGAAAATAACCAGGTCACCCATATTGACTCAGATACAAAAAGAGACCTTGATTAATCATTTCTGACTGGGATTGGTGCTGCTCTGGTGTTCACATTACACCCTGTATGTCCTAGTTAGGAGTATTGCCTGTTAAGATAATGAACAGAGATTTTTCCTTTATGGTCCTTTCTGGTATAATTAGCACAAGGCTAATTAGGTCTTCTGTTCCTAAAGTTCGAATTATGCCAAGGCTTAAAGCCAATTATGCTCTCTTATTTGAGAAAGCTGGTACTTGATAAAGAGAACTCTGACATTGAAGACTGTTACAACTTTTATTAAATGCAACAGAAAACATTAGTTTTGGTTTAATGTAAAAGTGAAGAGATTGTGATGGAAGGTTGGCTGGTTTGCTGTTTTCTATAGCTGAACAAGGATCTGGATGCCCATTTTGCATACATCCTTTGTGTGCCACATTCACACCAATCTACAGCCTGTAGCCACACCCAACTGTTTCTAGATGGCTGGTTCTTGCCTCAATGTTCCACCTATTAATAAAATATAGGAGAATGTGTGAACACTGTGTAAGAGTTAGGATCTGAATAGGTGCAGACTTCAACTGTTGCCAGAATCAACTAGCAATCAGTTTTTGTCTCACTATTCTGTCTATTAACTGAATATAAGTTACTTCATTCTTACAGGAAAGTCTATCTTCCTTTTTCTGCTAGGAGATGACTGTCTAATAGTACTATAGGTCTTTGTCCTTTCTCCTTTCCTTTTCCGTCCTCACCCTGCCATACTCTGCAATGTATGACAGTTGCAAATAACCAGCTAATAGAGAGGCATCTAATGAATTAAATCAAATTTTATTCATCACATACAGAGTCATACATGGTACGAAATGCAGTGAAATGGGTATGCAACTGCTCGCGACCATAGGTAGTAGAGCAACAGGTACTAGTATAGACAGGGTAGGAGAATAAGTTAGCGGGTGATAGAGAGGGGTAGATTATGGGAATACTGTTTAGTCCTGGGTTGTTATGGTTTATGGTTTAGGGTCTGTATTGCCTATGGGAAGAAGCTTCTCCTTAGTCTCTCTGTGTTGGCTTTCAGGGAGTGGAGGCCAAATGAGATTGCTAATGAGATCTCCAATTTAATACTACATGAAATAAATACAAGTATTCCTAGGTTAACAATGGTAATTGGGACTGGAACTTCCATTGGTAAGCAATGCACATGGCCACATTAGTCAGTAATGCCAGTTGCCATCCTTAACTGGATCCTACCTAGTTGTTAGATGAGGGCCCACCGTGATCCAAACCATTCCCTGTTCCCAGTCTTGAGCTTTAGTAAGGTAAGGGATTGCTTCCTCTCTAGTTTCTCCCACCTATCTATCTCTTCCCCCACCACATCTTTGCCCTTCTGGTCATTCTGTATTCTATCACCTCTGCTCGCCCTACCAGCCCTGTCCCCCAGCTTTGCCATTGTTTGCCTCCCATTGATGACAAGGCATGTCCAGCATGGTCCTTCATGAAGTTGGCCATCCTAGACTTTTTTTCTCAGGCCCTTTCCTACATGTGCCCTTATCTAAACCCTGTATTGCCTTCCGGCTAGAGTTTGAAGCCTTTCAAAGTCTCATAACTGAGACTTCCAGAGTCTCGCCACAATTTGGACTGATGGAAGCTTAGTGCAGGGTGGGCTGCAGAGATGGGGAGAGAGGTAGGAGAATTGAAATGCCCCTGCGGTCATAAGTGTGGGTGGGCTGCCAGATGCCTGGATTTTGATCATGTGATCAAAGTGCTGCAACAGCTATAACAAATTGTCCTAAAATAATATGAGAAATGCTCTTATCCTAAGATATTGTGGAAATCCTTTGCAGCTTCTTTAAAAGATGGCCTACAAATATATTGGATGAATTGGTTAAGACAAATGTGGAACAGGCTGTTTTAATCATTTGTCTCTAGTTTTATCCTACAATCTCACAACAGAAGCAAAATTTTCAGGCCTTGCAAGATCTTAATGCACATTCTATTTCACAATGACTAGGATTGTGAGACTGGTCCCAAGGTCACTTCTCTTTTCCTTGATATACATTTCTCTAGCTGAGATAGGCTCTTTGGAAAGCTGAGGACCGTGGATTGCAAATGTTTGAGATTGTGTAGCCCAAAGGACTGAAAAAGGAACTCATGTGTTACATCTTCAGAGCAGTGAACTGAAGACTGGAGATACAGTATTTTAGCAACTCAAAATGGACAAACCAGATTCATATGTAGCTCCCTTATCCAGTATGAATTTGGAGACAACATTTTTGTTTCTCACTTCATCTGCATAGGTGACAAAGTGAGAATACAAAATAAGAGTGTAAATAGCTTGAGAGAAACATGTGGAAAAACAAGAATTATAGGTGAAAAGGGCTATGGCTAATCAACAAGTAAAGGCAAAATCTTTTATCTTTTTCGCCTTTGAGATAAGAATAGGAGAAATGATACCCTGATGAAGAGAGGCTATTGTTTCCTGTGACTATCCTATTCATCATATACTTTCCAATCTTGCATTCATGTAAAAAGAACCTTTGTATTATTCATTCCAGCAGATACTGTGGAGATGGAATGTATTTTCTGTTTATCGATAGTTTGCAAAATTTGATCCATCTGAAAATTCTTCAGCAAGTAGTTATTCAGATAGGATGTTTCTGGCAAAGCACATGGAAAGCAAACCTAAGGTATTCTAAGTTCATTGTGGTGTTGCTGCTTTAATTTCAGTACCATTTCACTATACTGACGGAAGACCTCAGTGTGGGAAGCTATTGCTGTAGATTAGAAGTGAGCTGTAATTTCAGCCTGGAGGGATGTAATTAGAACCCAGAAAACAGTGCCCTGGTATCTGATTAGACTGTCAACGATATATTATGGCAAATGACTGGGCTTGAATAAAAGTCATGATGGCTGTTGGCCAATTTTGATATGTAACCATATTAGCAGATATTTAAAGAAAGGCTGTGGTGAATTTGTGACATATGAAAACATTAAAAATGCAGTGGTATAAATATATTTGTGGGCGGCTGAGGCAAGGAGTCTTCAGTGGATTGTGGTATTTGGTTAATTTGCCTTTTCATTGGCCCTAGAGTTCCCTTGGTTACGTATATAGTAGGCCCTAAAAATCCAGAGGTGCTTGTGAAAGATGTGGATGTACAGTATGTGTGATATTCTGAAAGAGTACGTGTGCACATTGCCTTTATTCTGTATTGCCCTAGATTATATGATTATATGATTAAAGCTCATAAAAATATTTAGTAGCAAGAAAAAAGCATAATAAGGATTTACCTGAAAGAAGGAATAGTGATTCTTTAATCAGACAGCTGTGGGTGATTCAGTCTTCTTATATTTTATTCCTAGGAAATAGTATGTTTGGTGAAATCCCAACTTGAATGAATGAAATGTTGCCAGGAACTATTAAAAGCTGCATTTGGAAGATTTACTCTTGCATTATGCCACATAACATTTTTGTCTTTGACCTTGCATTTGAAATGTCTCTTTGGTCTTAGAGGAAGGATGGTTTAGCCTCTTTATCTCTCATTTTCTTTTAGAGTAACCTTTCTGCAACTTCATTCAGACCTATTGTACTATCTACCTGTTGCAATCTAATGAATTTATTAGCAACTTAATTTGGTGAGAGGAAACCTCATACTCAAATTCAAATCTTTATTGTCAATGCGCAACATATGTGCAGTGAAATTGAATTTCTAAATTTATGTGGATGTGAGACTAGAACTCATGGTCTCCTGGTTTCTTGTCTGATGGCTTAAGCAAGACACCAGAATGGCTCTTTTTTCTGCATCACTATACGTTTACTAAGAATTACATGCATAATCTCTCCTCAACCCCCTTGGCCTCCCTCCCTCTTTGAGGAGCTATCTCCTTGTCAGCATAATTATTAATTTTCACACTCTGATAGTGTGAGAGAAGCACAAGCTGCATTCAGAGTATTACATGTTTGCTCTTTTATTTCATTTTGATCTCTTCAGTTGAAAGAAAGTTAAAGTCATTCCAACCTAGTTTGTGACTTTGTCAGGATCTGAGCTAGAAAATGGAAGCCAGCAGTTCCTGTTTTTGTTTCCCTGATGTATATGGTGAGTGTCATCATTCATCACTTCCTTCTTTTGAAATGTTATTTCCAATAGAATGCCATGCTGGATATAATGTCCTTATAAACATTGGAGTCTTTTCAGAAAGGGAACGTTTAGAGAAGAGCAATGTACTATTTTATTTTATTTTATTTTAT